>OMNW01009007.1:18753-35382 GCA_900303245.1 Selene dorsalis
GCGCACTCACACACACACACACACACACACACACACACACACACACACACACACTAATCTTTACTGGATCTTTACAGAAAACAAAAAAAATGATGTATAAGGAATTTAAATGACAATCTATATGGGAGCCAATAGGTGGGCACTACGAGCCCTAAAGACCCACCCATAGCTACGGGCCTTTAAAATAACAGTTTCCTTTGGCGCCTTGTTAGACATTTCACAGCGACCACATCCATCTCTCTGGCCATGAGCCCTCAGAACACTTGTGTAACCCACAGCTACATTTGTGTCTGTGCTGTTGTAAATATCTCGAGGTTACTTTAAAAGGGCCACTGCAGCAGTCCTTGCATCTTGAACTAGTTATACTGCACTGCATCTCATTCTAACTGACTAGTTAAGTCTCCCTGGTCACCAGCATCACTGCTTTCTTCATTTCTATCTCACTTGCCACACACATGACCTACGTACTGAGCAGCACTGCTCCTGTAGAATATTCTCTCTCTCATTTAATGGAGATACTGCAGATGATAAATCAGTGTAATAAGAGCATTTACTTGCTGCTGCTGCTGCCTCTTAATGCTTCGGGCATATGTAGCTTCCACACACATGCAAGATAATAACTGCTCTCAGAACATAAGTTTTATTCTCCGTGTTCATATCCCTGGATCCACTTATCTTCAAATCTGGGCACTTGAAACCTTTACCTATGCTTTACCCTGGTAAACCTCAACCTACTCTCTGGAAACCAGTCCCTGCCTACATCCAAACCTTTCTAATGACTGTTAATAAAACAGTCTTGTGGATATCAAGCTGGTCAATTATAGGTGGTTTGGGGGTCTCTGGAGATAAAGCAGACTGGAGACAAGAAGCATGGCATGCACTGAGGATACACAGAGCTGCCATTATTTTTTTTAAATCAATATCTGTATCTGTTGAGTCATAAAAATCACTGTCTTCAGATTTAAATCAGAAGTGGGTGTGTTTTTTTCCCCCTCTCTTTCTGTTTCATCAAATATACTGTTGCCATATAAATAATTATGAGATATATTCTCTACCTTCTCATTCTGTATTTTCTCTCTCTCCTTGGTGAATGTCAGGGTTGGTGTCGGGCCGATCTCTGGGCTCACCTCCTTCTTTAGATTCTCAGATGAAGCCAAGTGTCAAACTGCCATGTGTCTCCCTTCATCTCTAAAGGACATCTTGAGATCTTTAAAATGCCTATACAAGGGCTTTCACACATGTTCACAATGTGTGGCCTTCAGCTGCTTCTTATGGGGCTCCAGTGTCTTCTTTTTCTGCTCGGATTCTCTTGGTAGAATGATTTATTACACAGTTGCTGACAAAAAACGAATCAATAATACACTGGTTGGTATTAATCAATGAGTCTAATTTGTCATTTCAAGCTAATAACATGTGAATACAGGAAAATACATGACTGCATAACATCAGTGGTGTAGTCCATAGTAGTTATACTATTATGATTTGCTTTCTAAGGATATAAACTCTCCATAGACCAAATGAACACCAGGGAAAAGAAAAGAAAGAGTAAAATCATAATGAACAGTGATAAACAGTGATAATAATATAGCTATAAATGATGAGTTGAGCTGAGCTGACTTAAGTTGCTATGATGGAGATTTGTGTCTCGACTTGCACTCATCAAAGCATCAACAGCAGCATTGCACACTGGATACTTGGGGTTTGGACTCAGACTCTGGTGATGATGACCTGACTCAGATGCAACTTGCAGTCTTCTTTGGTGACTTCGTAACTTGGACTCGGACTTGCACACTGGGGACATGAGACTGACTTTGACTTGCAGGAGGAACAATCACTGGAGAACCCCTACATGACATGGCAGATAGAAGAAGTGACTGAGAACTAAAAATCCTGTCCATGACAGGGAAAGTCTGGCCTGGAGAATGCACAGAGCCACTAGAGATCAATACAAGATCGATAGAGACCAGGGTCTACCACACTGGCAGGACTCCAGCAGCAAATGACATATCTATCCCGTAACCGTTCATGTTGTTTTCAGAATGGCCGACCTAAACCTACTTCATTTATTGATTAAATGTGTTGAAGCTCTGATCAGTCAACTACCTTTCCGGTCAGCTGACAGAAACACTTCCATCCAGTGCAGCAGCTTGATGTGATTTCTCCTTCTTGGCTTTGTTACTAGGAAACAAGGGGAATGAAGGTGTACAGTGTGAGGGGAAAAGGTCATGGGGTCAGCAAAAATATAGTACATATATATTATGAATAAATAAATAGGACAACTATTTTGGTTAAAAAAAAAAGATTTCGTATGTGCTCAATTATTTTTTTTTCTACACCTTTTTCTATATCCCCATGGCTGTTTACTAGGCCAGATTATTTATAGCAGTGTAATTGATTGAAATCTGCTACTGCCTGATTGGTAAACTGGGGCTTTGCATTTCCCTTTTTCTGTGTCAAATCTCTTAATTTTATTGCAAGCTCAGAGTGCATGTTTGTATGAGTCCAAGTGTGAAATTACTTTCATAGAGATTTTGGTAGGTGTGTGTACAGTGTTAATAAACTGTTCAGCCATGATAAGCAAATCAAGTTTCTACCTCTCTAGCGACAGGCTGTTGGCGGTCCTTGTACATACCCCCTGTTGACAAACGGATGGGTGACCTCCGGTGGAGGATTGTACATGGGGCCATAGCTACAAACAGACAAGAAGAGTATCGCTGAAGAAAATCTTCATCTTGAATCTGATCTGATCTTATGTATTACCATTGTAAACAAAAAGTCAATCAACCTACCTTGGTCAAATCTTAAACACAGGTCTATTAATAAGGCACATAGACAGTTGTTGAGGCACAACAATGGGTTGAATGTTCAGCTCAAGTCTAGAAGGCCCTACAAGTCATGATCAGATGAACATGAATCAGAATAGGTTCAGGTATTGCACATCTTTAGCATACCCCCCAAAAATCCACTAGAATGCAGGAAATCACATCGACTTAATCCAAAATTTCCTGGGGGTGGATCTTTAGCTATGTCTGTGCTTCACAGAATGTAACCAATGTTGTCCATTTCCAGCAGGCTGCCCCTATCAACGGCTTTGGGCCCCACAAACCACAAGTATGCAGGGCACAACATAGATACAACGCCAAAATTAATTTCAATTCCCTGATATTTGAGCCACCAACTTGTGTGGCTGCGTGCGCTGCAAAATTTTGGTCACCCCCCGACAAAATCTCACTCCAAGGTTTTATAATAATAATAAAGAGGTGTGGTTAATCTGTTCATGAGGTGATGAGACTCACCTGTGTGGTGGGTGTGGTAGCAGCCTGATCGAGTGCTACACTGGAGGTGTCAGACTGAGAGGACCACAGCTGCACACCTTACATTTCTGACAGCCAGGCTGTTTTTTTTCTAATTATTATTGTTTATTATGTTTATTTATTATCCATCCACCATCAACCTAACACCTGAACTGAGGACCCAAGATGGAGTTCACCACTCCCAGTAGCTGAAACCTGTGCTGGTACAGCTGTGTTGGTCTGAGGAACCTGCTTACTGCTGGTAGGCTGATCCACCTCCACATTATTTCTCTTCTGTGGAAAACCAGTCCACCTCCTCTCTCTTTCTTTCCCCTGGGCTTTTCTGACACACTTTCTTAAAGCCCCTACAAAGAACTTTTAACTGGATATGCAAAAGTCTCTTGTTTCTGCTGATGTCTCTGTGTGACATACAACAGCAAATGAAGCTATGAAGCTATGAAGATAAGCTATTTCTAAATAGCGTAACTCTTTACCTTCGAAACGCAGGGGTCGGGTCAGTCCACCAGATAAAACAATTTACGGCACTCAAACTGGAGATGGCACGCGTGAACCAGAAAAGCATCTTTGCGACAATACGCGATACAACTCATGAGAAAAGTCTTCGTTTCAGCAAAACACTACCGCTTTTGTCCACAGGGGTCACCAAAATGACACAAAATGAAAGTTATTTGTAGGGGCTTTACACTGCTGTAGAGTAATTTACATAGAAATTGATAATAATTGTAATAGGGTGCAGCAGCAGTAGTATATCATTACGCTATAAATAAGCAGCCCTAACCTTCACATACTGAAATCTTTGATCTTTGACCTTTTCTGCATTGCACTGAATGGGTTCTCTGTGCACTTGCTGTTGTGCTGGAGGACACAAGCAGTGGGGGAAATCCTTCAAAATTCACATCATCTTCAACAACTCTGTGACCATGTCAACTCTGAGAGCCTGTTGTGAAAGTAAGTAAGTAGTAAGTACTCCACCTTCATATGGCAGTTTCGCACTTGTACACAAAGGGAATGTGCAATTACATATGCATGTAGTAATGACACTATGGACCCTGTGTGGATTCACAGTTTAGTTGTTTTTGTTGTTTATGTAGCACATCTGGTCTTTAGATTTGAGCTCCTCAATTTAAAAGAGAAATGTAAATGGATGTTATGGTCATTTGTGACAAGTTGCCCCATCACAGGGTAAGTTGTCACACTATGTGGAGTTAGTTATCACATGATATTTTCTAGTAGAAACATCTCAAGCCCATCAACTTTGTGTTGATGCTGGTAGTTTTGGAACCTACAATAGATTTTGAATAAAAATATGACAAAACTAGAGGCTTTTCATGCTAGTATTAGAAGTTGAAAGATAGATTTATTTAGACAGACTAATCAGTGGAATGCACGAAAAATAAGAACAACCCAATGTAGGCTAGCAGCTCTCACAGGCAGAGGTGCTGCTAATTGCTGCTTCGTGGAGCTGTGTGGGAGTTAGGTGTTGTGGGGAATTAGAGTTGGGTGTTAGTTAAATTGGATGAGTTAGAATTTTTCACAATTTTCAGCTGCAGAACTGTTTAAATTTAGGAGATGGGATTAAAGGAGATGAAGTCTTTCAAAATCATTAGTAGGTCAATTGACTGTGAGACTCTTCTGCCTTAATTATCCACAAAGACTGCCTTCTTTTAGCCATGAATGACGCAAAGTAATTGTATTGTTTTCACTGAGCTGCATGTTCAAAAATGTTTGACTAGTTTCTCCCTACTTCACTAGGCTGGTTATTATCTCAGGTTAAAAGAGATAAGAACCCGCTGACAAGTGTGATTGATTTGGATATGGTTTGTTATCTGTACTTACAGGGTCTCATGTACTTGCAGGAAACAGAGCAAAGGCAGATGATGGCTGATAAATGTCAGTCTTGTAAAAAGCACATGAAAGCAATACTAGAGTAGGTACAAGTGTCTTATCAGATAATGAATTTGATTGAGGTTTTAGGAAATTACTTGAGTAAGAGTATCTGATAATTATTGTAGACTGGTTTGTCCTCTCCTGGATAACCATGACCACCATCATTATTTCAGACTGCACTGTTCTAGTCACTGACCAGCAGTAAGTGGTAGTTGCAATATGGTCAACCTTCACAGTCCTGGTGTTTACCATTGTGTGTGTGTGTGTGTGTGAGGACTCCGATCTGCGCTAACTAGTTCTTGTTTGTGCAGATGTAAACATGGTTTCATTTTTTAAACTATGCCAGAAACACATACTTTTCATCTTCAATAGAAGACAATAAGAACAATCCCAGATTCCTTTTTAACACTGTGGCCTGGCTGACCAAGAACAACAGTGCTGTTGAGCCATGCATTCCTCCGACTCTCAGCAGTATTGACTTCCTTACTTTCTTTACTGAAAAGATTGTAAATATTAGACCTGACCTGAACACAAGGGGACCGGACAAGCTGGTTAAAAAGGCTGGGACACTCAGGACTGCAGTGTAGGACGTAGGACGTCTTAGACCACACCAACCATCCTCTCTACAACACTGAGTCAGGCCAGAGAAGCAGCTACAGCAGCAGCAGGAGATCCCCTGTCCTCACTGTCATCACACTGTACAAAACCTCAACGTTAGGAAGTGGCTCATGAATGGAGTCTATCAATTGTTGTTCTCTACTGCTAATTATTTACTATTATTATCATTATTAGAATAATTTCTAATGAACTGCTGGACACAAACCCCCCCCGTGGAATAATCTAAGTATCTATTTATCTCCATCTAGGTGGTTTCATATGTGAAACAGCGGCAGGACAAATCTAATTAAATATAAATTGACTACAGATAATGATGATGAGTTCTTTCTCTCTGATGGTCTATCTGCTACACATATGATCACATTACCCTCATTTTAAAGGAGAACTCTCAAGGGAAATTCTATAATTCTCAAACCAAACCCAACCAGTGATGAGCTGATTCTAATAACACGTACTGTATAATAACAGTAGTTTACTCCAGCACCAAATGACAATTAATTTGATGGATCCAAAGGTGAAACTAGTCTCCATAATGCAAGAGAGCAACTGTTTTACAAAATATTTGAGAGTATTAAAATAATAAAGCTATGCATTTGTGAGTTTTTCCTCTGGTGACCTTGAGGCTGGGAGCACTGAGAGACAAACCAACCTCTTCATAAGAGAATACTGATCAGAGCCATGCAGACAGGAACAGACTGTCTTACCTTCTTAGCTCCGGTCAGGGCAGCTTTCATCAGTTTCCTGTGGCAGTATTTAGCATAGCTGCTGATGGCCACTCCTAAAGAGACAGGGGAAAAACAAGGTGAGGTACGAAGTATTTACACATCAGTTATTTGTGCTTCAACAGAAACTATTCAGTTCAGGAAGTTCAGGGTTTTTTCTTTCTTTTCATGAAGGTGGATTACCACTGCATGCACATTTATTTAATTAAAACAGACACCATGAAGTTAATAAACATATTGATCAGCCATAACATTCTGACCACCTCCTGATACTGTGTTGGTCCCTTTTGCTGCCAAATACACATCAAACTGAGTGTGCGATGCACTGTGTGTTCTGACACCTTTCTATCAGAAGCAGCATGAACTTCTTCAGCAGTTTGAGCAACAGTAGCTGGTCTGTTGGATGGGACCACACGGGCCAGCCTTCTCTCCCCATGTGTATCAATGAGCCTGTGGCCGGTTCACCACTGTTCCTTCCTTGGACCACTTTTGATAGATCCTGACCACTGCAGACAGGAACAGCCCACAAGAGCTGCAGGTTTTCATCTCTGACCCAGTCGTCCTTGTCAAACTGGATCAAATCCTTACACTGCCCATTGGTTTTCCTTCCAACCAAAGACTTCAACAGGTGATTTCACTGATTAACACACCTTCAGCCACAGAGGTGTGTAAATCAGTGAAATCACCTGTTAAAGTCTTTGGTTGGAAGGAAAACCTGCATACACATGGCTCTCCATGGCACATGGTTCCCCACCCCTGCTCTAACACATCAACTTTGAGGACAACATGTTCACTTGCTGCCTAATATATCCCACCCACTAACAGGTGCCATGATGAAGTGTTGTTCACTGTTATTCACTTCACCTGTCAGTGCTCATAATGTTAGGCCTGATCGGTGCATTATGTTGAAGAAACAAATGAGCTCATCGGTCCCTCAGCACTGCCGCACTCTGGCTGACATATGCGTTTGGCCTAAAACAGGCCTGAGCTGCCTGTGCTCCTCCTCCTCTCCACCTGTAGGGGGAGGCAGAGTGTTACTCTCAGGAACACAACAGTCTCCACACTCCTCTAGTTGACTCAAACTGCCAACATTGATGTCTGTCACTGCGTCTCATGGATGGTGATGGTGGAAGGATGATATTTCATAGCTGACATGTTGAACGTTGACCCTCAGTACAGAGTAACTGACTCTCCATACCATGTCTGGCTTTGTAGATTATTGATTTTCTGTTGGTGACAAGGGAACTAGCTGCTTTGAAGATATGTGGACTGTATGTGTGTATCAGTTTCCTTCTTATCAGACATTTCATCCTTGTCGTGAGTGCAGCTCTAATCAATACTCCGCACACTATAAAAACCTTGACTGTTCTTTTCCCTTATAAACAACTTCAAATGCTGAATCTGTGTAATTGCAATGATACGTATGTGATGTGAGAATATTAATTCATATGTTCCAATGAAAATGAATTTCTGATCTAAAAAGCAAAAGAATCTGCACTGGATGACAGATAGTGACCAGTTTGTGTCCATATCGTCTACCATCTAAAAACATGTCCAACTGTGCTCTGGTGACTGGGACATCAACACACAACAAAGGGAAATAAAAGGAATAGGGGAGTTTGGTGGAGGCTGGGGCTGTGGTGGGGTCATGAGTGTTGAATGACGGCCACAGGCATGGTATTCAGTCAAACTGAATACCTGGTGCTAAGACAAAGACACAGTACGCATCCTCTCATGGCCTTCAGAGGAGTTCATTTCAAATTATTCAACTTGGAAATTAATTTCATCCCAAGAAGCCTCCTGACACTCACCTGCCAGCCTGCAGCCTGCTAACAACCAGGCTGTTCCTGAGGGTAAATGACTCGGGAGTGCAGGTCACCTCACCACAATATGAGTCACATTTGAGCACCATGTTTTATTGGCTCATTCATAGATAGATATATAAGAATTACTTTATTAATCCCAAAGGGAAATTCATTTGCCTGTCAGCTCATCTACTATTTGTAGAAGAATTAAAAAGCCTGATGGCTGTGGGTATAAAAGATCTTCTGTATCTCTCTGTCCTGGTACGAAGAGAGAGGAGCCATCCACCACTGCTGCTTCTTTGATCCATCAAGGTGTTATGAAGTGGATGATCCGTGTTGTTCAGGATAGCCTCCATCATCCTCATTGTGTATCTCTCCACCACTTCCCCCAGGGAGTCCATCTTTACTCCAATCACAGAGCCAGCCTTTTTAACAAGCTTATCCAGCCTCTTTGCCTGCTTTTTTTCCCCAAACTTCCCCCCCAGCAGACTGCAGCATAAAATAAAACACTTGCCACCACAGACTGAACATGCAGCATCTTACTACAGATGTTTAGTGATCAGAGCTTCCTTAGGAAATAGAGGCGGCTCTGCCCCTTTTTGTAGAGTGCATCAGTATTAAGGGACCAATCCAACTTATTATCAAGGTGTAAACCTAGATATTTATAGGATGTCACCACCTCTATATCCACTCCACAAGTGTTCACTAGCTGAAGATGGGGCTTGGACCTACAGCAATCTATTATCATTTCCTTTGTCTTTGAGGTGTTCAGTATGAGGCAGTTTTGTGACTCCAGTCACTGAGGGCTTTTATGAAATCCCTATATTCAGATTCCTGTCCATTCCTGATACATTCCACCACATTTCACCATAGGGTGAAAATATTATCTATTAACAATCAAATTCATCCTCTGATGGAAGCTTTATAGCAGTGTGTGTGTGTGTGCGTGCGCATGCGTGCTGGCAATCATTCAGGAAAACTTGCTCTCATTACAAATTTCACTCAAATATTAAAGCTGAACCTGCTCACAGAGCTGAAGGGCAGGGCTCAGAGACATGTCCTGACTTTTAGTGACGTCTCCAGTCTCATCTACTTTCAACTGGTAGCTGTTTATTGTGGATCCGTTTACAACTACATCCTCAATTTCACATTCGACCACACCTGATGCAGACAGAGAGAAGGAAAACAAACTGATGCCATCTGGGGATGAACAGCTACTACATGGTCCTTGTGGGTGGATGACTTTGTTAACCGCTGGTTCAGGTTGAAGAACAGAGCTTCAACCTGAGATCTGAGGAGGAGTTAAATTTGAGTGTCTACATTTCCCTGTCAGGTGGTGAACAGTCTGCTGATACAGATCATGTGACACAATCCTACAACAGCTGCTACATAAGCAGTTAACCTTAGTTTGGGTGTTTGAAGAGACAAAAGGTACTCTACACCCTGCAATGTTTATTATCAGTGGATGTTTACTCCACTGAACAATAGAAAACTCAACCCCTTGATACACTTCTGTAGTTTCTATCAGTCAGATCAGGGAGGGTTCCTGACTCCAAAAGAGTTTGCCCTAGTCCTGTGTTGGTGTGTTGCTCCCTCACCCTTGGTGTCGTTGAGGGGGTCCATGTGTCGGTAGATGTAGCCCTCCAGGTAGGTGTGGAAGCGTGGTGTGGGAGGGAAGAAGGCCAGGCAGATGGCCATCAGCTCCCAGCCTCGCTCCAGGCTGTCGTAGCGGAAGTTCTCTGTGGTTTGACGACACAGTTGGATGTAGAGCTCGTCACGCAGACCCTGGTTACTCCACCCACGCACCACCACCTGATGGAGACAGGCACAAAGCCAGTGAGTTCTCTTTATGATCGAGTTGTTGATTCAAATCTGTGATCATTTTGGAGGCAGTAGTCAGTGCTGCCGATGTCAGTGAGGGTGGAGGAAATATAGGAAAGGCTGAGATCTTATCACTTCGCTTCCTCCACTGAATCCTGAAGCTTTCTCTACAGATGAGATGGGATCTACAGAGATCTACATAGAATCTATACAGGATCTACACAGGCTGCATAAAGACTGCTACACACAGATGGCTGTGCCTGAACACTGACAGGACTAACGTGCTGCTCTGATGATGCAGCTGTTAAAACATTAGGAACTTGAAGCAGTGATGGTATGGCCTGATATGGTACTGTTGAAGCCCACTTTTCTACAACTGTACCCTGTCTGTGTTAAAGAGCCAGTGGGTCATTATCATTTGGTTTATATTCAGTGATACTGTGTAAGATACAGAATTTACAGATTTTTCCAGTTCATTCATAAACATGTCAGCTGTTGTCAGAAGCATTCCTGATGCTGAGAGGTGACCACGGTATGCAGTGAGACAGGCTCATGGTCCAGTGGGCCATTTGAAGGATGTTGGAAGAGGATGTTCACTCCTCTGCCAACAAAAACTGACGTTAACCTGCCATCCTCCCTCTCTATGGTGAAATGGTAAATGGTAAATGGACTTGCACTTATATGGCACTTTTCTAGTCACTAGGACCAATCAAAGCGCGTTACACTGTTACACTGTCACATTAACCCTTTCACACACACATCCATGCAGTGTCTGAACACAGCACTGGAAGGTAACCATTCACATATCGGGGGGCAAGTGTGGGTTCAGTGTCTTGCCCAAGGACACTTAAACATACAGCTTGGAGGAGCCGGGAATCAAACCACCGACCTTCCGGTTAATGAACACCCTGCTCAACCTCCTGAGCCACAGCCGCCCACAGCTGGTGCTGAAGTAACAGATTCATCTCATACTAGATTGTCTCTAAGCAAATACTACGTTCTCTCAGGTAATTTTAACAGAGATGTAGCAGTCTTTGCAGAGACCTCACTTTCCTCAAGTAGTGAAGCAGCTGTTGTTGAGTTTGCACTTCTACAGTAGTTTGTTGGAATGTACACAGGTTTCATGGCTGTCACTTTAACTGCTCAAAGTCTTGTTACTTGTTTTTGTCAGTCACATTTGCTTCTCAGTGCTTCCTTAAATCATTACAGTTGCATAATTCCAGAGAAATATATACACATGACACCAAATCAAGTTGACAGATACACAGCCCCCACTGGTCATAATGGCCCTCATCAATATCTTCTTATTGTAAATGACTCAGATTATTATGTGAGAAGAGAATTAATGTAATTTCCCTCAGCTCAGCTTTTAGTTTACTGGCCTCCAACGTCACTATAATTCAGACTCACCAACCTTGTTCTAGCTGCAACTGGTTTTGGTAAAGAAAAAAAAAAAAAAAAGAAACCCAGTAATCACCCACCTGTAACCAGACAGCAGACAAAGTTAGAGAGCAGCTGGTATATATAATGAAGCATTTAGCTGCTGCAGAGCCTCATGTATCTCTCTCTCAATGTGGTGAAGCTCAACAGAGACAAACATCTCCACATGCTGTGTGTTTGCTGGATGTGGAAACAGAAAACTGTTGGCTAACATGTCCATTGTGTGCTCGTGCTGCTGCCCTAAAACACAGAGCAACGTTATCATTCATCTGGAGCTGTGATTCAGTCCAGTTGATGTTGACTAGTCACTATGTCAGTCAGCTGCTGTGTGCTCACACTCCTTTAAAGTCTGGTTCAATATGTACAGCTCCACTGTTCTACCAGTGTGGTTATAAGAGGGAAGCATGAACATGTCTCATTAATCATTCTCCAGAAAAAAGGCTATTATATTGAAAAAACATAACGGTGCAATTTCAATTAGTTCTGATCATAACTGTGCAACAATTCATTTAAAACACCACTGCCATTCTCCATGGGAACAATACACACGTATCAGTCAATGTTCATGAAGATGTTTTCATTGATTAATGACAGTAGTATGGCTGACTGACGCTGCATCACACTGTGGACCAGGACACAGAGCTTCACAGTGCGAGGCCTCCTGTGCACTACAGAAGTGTGAGGTGTAAGATGCAGACACTGCCTAACACTTCTATGCAGCATGAAGGGGTTACCATCTAAACCTGGTGTTATTGTATCTACACCACAGTGTTGGGGTGAGTGAATCTAATGTGGGGAGCGCAGCACAGACCTCCAGAGCCACCACGGGGGGTTCAGCCTTGGAGCGACGGTCTCCCATATAGGTTTGGATGAGCTTAAAGATTTCCACTGCCTCCTTCTTCACGGTGCGGTCTGAGGTCACAATCATGGGCTTCTTGATGGGCTCACTGCTCCAGGCCAGCATGTTGGCAATGGACACCTTCCGTCTGAACAGACCCTGAGAGGATGAGGAAGGATGGAGGGACACAGAAGATGAGAGAGCAGCAGAGAGGTTGAGAGGAGTGGCAGAGAAACAGGGTGATGTCATCAACATGAACTCATCTAGCTCATCTCCAGCCTTTATCTGGTCTGCACACAGAAGCACATGTTCACCAGTGCTCCATCCACCCTCAGCAAAACATGATTGACGTTTGAAATGATTCAGTTGATACAAGAATGAATGAAGAGTGTGGTGATAAAGAGAAAAATCTGATTTGGAGAACGAATACAGCTGCAGTCTCACTGCAGATGTCAGCAAACACACACTATGAGCCATGTTTTCCTGTATTTTGTTGCCACTGCTCAGTACAGGTGTCATCAGTTGTTACCATGGTAACCTTGGTCTTAGACCTAGAGTCTCTTGTTTTTGACAGCAGCAGACCCTGGCTTCTTTTTACTGTCTGTTCAGTGTCACAGTTATTGTACAGTCACAGACTCCCTCCACCTCTCTCAGACCTGCGTCTCTCTCTTGGTGTCCGTCATGCGTGACCTCACCCACTTGAGGAGAACACGGTGAAGGAAGACTCATCTGACCACGTCACTTTTCTCTACACGAGTGTCGAGCAGAGCATCTGCTTTCTGCTCCACTGAACTTTCACATGTGGATTCACCTCTGTAATGATGCTTCATCAGTGCAGCTCTGCTATAAGATCTGTTGGTGCTCCATCAGTCTGATCACGTCCTGCACTCACATTCTCTAAATCAATATCAAAGGAACTATACCCTGTGTGTGTGTGTGTATATATATATATTTATATTTATATACAGTTCACTGATATAAAAAAAATATATAAGTGAGCCAAGAAATAAACAAATAGGTAGCTATAAAAAAAATATCAGTAAATGAAAAGATTTTCATTTTAAAAATTCAATACAAAAGACAGATGGTAAAAGAGGTTGAAAAAAATATAGCATTATAAAAAAAAATGTCCCTAAATAAAGGTGAAAATGGCTCCACTGGCACCACTCACTTCTCCTGCGTTCTCATTTCTTCTGGGCTTAACTTTAATCTGTCTGAATTTCAGTCTGGGGGAACAGAACTGTTCCTACAAATCTCAATCAAACGATCAGCTCAGATTTCGTGAGGCTTTCCACCGAGCCTTCGGAGACACATTGGACCTTGTGTTGGGAATTTCTGTCAAGCTGCTGTTTCCAATCTTCAAGCTTGACTGTGTTTTTCCAGTAGCTAAACCTGATTAGTGATCAGCTGGTCACTGAGACCCCATGTTACCACACACAACACATCAACAGTTGCACATTTCTAACTACCTCAAGTAAAATACACTTTTCTCACGTGGTAATGAAAGGTGCTGATGACTGACGCATGGCAAACACACACACAGACACATACAAACAAAGCATATGGGTTTGAAATCTGTGATGTGTGATGTGGCTGTCCATGCATCTGTGTGAGTGTGGTACACGTGTCCTCTTGAGTACCTGTGTGTGTTTGTTGAAGTGCTTGGACGCCCAGTTCTCAATGTCGGTCTCCGAGGAGGGCTTTCTCAGGGTGAATTCTGGGAAAATGCCACAGCTGGCGCTCGGCATCATATTCCTGGCATTTCGACTGGCCTCGAACTGGGCACAGGCTCCGAGGTCCTCCGACTGACGAAGATGAGGAAACAGAGAGAGGAAGAGAAGCAGTGAGGGAGACAAGAAGAAGAAGTCAGAGTGGCTGGAGAGCTGGAAGTTTCTTTAGCACTCAGGGAGCTGACTGGGATTAATACTGACGCGTTAATACGTCAATATCCGCAAGGTTATTTCAGTGCAACAAAGAGTCCTTTTATTCCTCAGTGTCTCAGTTGTAAACAGGTTTTAAAGTGGCAGCTGTGGATCAACCCGCAAAACACCCGCTGGACCCTGCACAGGGAAAATGTAGGGGTGCACAATGTAAATTGACTTGCAAAGCAAAAATTCACATCTCCTTTATCCTCACATACATTGGCCTGTAATGACAGATACCAGATTCTTTGAGTCGTCCCTTCCATGTTTCATCAGTGTAAAAAAAAAAAAAAAAAAGAGGCAAATTTACTGGTTGCAAGTGGATGAAAAATTTACTTGCACTGTCTCAAATTTTAGGGGCAAAATTCCCCCATTTAGGGGCAGTCTGGAGCCCTGCAAGGAGCTGCTGAATGCATTTAGTGGCATCTTTATACATAGAATTATCATCACAGTGTTTTCCACTGTATAAACGAGAGGATAAAAATGTATTTTTTTTTCTTTTTCAGGCACAGGAACAGTCACAATGTTACTGACAGTGGAATTATATCCTCAGGGTTCTTGACTATCCATTGAGACCAAGATGATGCACATGGACTTAATAATTGTGGAGCTGTTGTTGATTTATTTTGGGTAGGTCTGTTTAGGAACCTCACCTCCAAAAACCCTAGGGCTGAACAGGTTAAAGGCAGCCATGAAGGAGCTGGGAGGTAGACCCAGACCCAGCACTATGATACTGGAAATATATCATTAAACATGAACTTATCAGCAGCCTCTTAGATGCCTGGAACTAAGTGGATTTACTGACATTTCATTATAATAAGTGAGTCACACTGAGATCAAAGAGTGAGAACAAGGCTAAATGTCACTGTGGTCACGAGAGGCTGCAATTTAGACACAACTATCTCACCATTAGAGCTAAACTAAAGGACATCAAGTCACCAAAATAAAACAATGTGCCTGGATTAGTTCATGAGAGAGCTGGTGCTCTGGATTTGTTCTGGATTCAGGACATGGTTCTCACAGCTGGTGTGGGTGTTTCCACCTACCAACACATTTCACTGATCAAAATGTTGTGTCTCGTTTGTTGGAAATTCAGTTCTCAGACTCAGTTTAGATCAGCAGTTTATCCAGGACATTGTGTGGTGTCTCCTCTTGTGTGGGTTGCCAAATTTAGTCAGTAAACACACACTTTAGTTTGTGATTCCTGTACAGGCACCTTCATACTAAACCTGGCAACCTGCACAGGAAGCTGCATATGGTCATTGGGCTGATCTCCAACAGACAGCTCCTCCTCAAAACACAGCTTGTTGCTGTTACAGTTCTCTTATTGAGTCCAGAACAAATAAACTGAACTGCAGACATGTGGACATGTACGGTAAATGTTTGGACGCTGGACAGAGTTCAAACTGAGCGACCTCCTGTTTCTGCTGCTTATTACTGTGCATGCATGTGTGCGTGCGTGTGTGCATGCAGCACATGATGCTCCAAGGTGTGTGAGAGTGCTGCACCACCCCGCTCTCCTACACACAGGGTCAGATAGAATTCGTAGCGTGTTTGTCTGCATGTGCTGTGATGTTTTCCCTATGTTGGCAAATTGATGAATTTGTAGCGTGTTTGTTAATTTGCATATGTTTTCCTTAACTGCAGCGCGTTGAGCTCTCTGGGCCACCGTAGGCCCCAGATTAACTAGCTGAGTTGGATGCTGGATGATGAGTACAGTACAGTCTCCCAGGATGTTCATTCTAACTACATTCACCTGTTCTCCTCCAGTCTTTCTAAATCTATGTATGTGTGTATGTGTGTGTGTGTGCTCCCTGAGCATGGTGCTATTGTAGGTGCAGTGACAGTGTCTCTTGGACCAGGCTGCAGTGTGACTGTTATATAAGCCAATCTCAGGCTCAGCTGCAGCATTACATGAAACATCCATGGCTTTACAACAGGGTGGGGCTATGGCACGGGACGATATCTGTGTGTGTGTGTGTTTTGTGATGGCCGCAGCTCCAGGTTACATCGGTTAATGCAGGGATGACAACCAGCTGCGAGAATAAGACCAAGTTGTTGTTAGCTAGGATTAACTCCCTGAGTGCATCAGTACCTGTGAGGGGTGAAGGTAAGGCTCGGGGGAGGCCAGGTTGGTCTGGACTGACAGACTCTTCTCCAGCAGAGCCTGAGGAAAGCCCAGCCGATCGAAGGTGCTGCGTTTCCAGTGATGGCTGTCGCTCTGCGCCAGTGCCTCGTCCTCGCTGAACGCCCTCACCACCG
>OMNW01009008.1:0-22551 GCA_900303245.1 Selene dorsalis
ACAAATAGGCCAGGTGAGGAGAGCAAATGATAAAGACAGTAGATAGATGGCTTAGATTCAACAGCATGTTTAATGAGTGTGTTGGTCATGTAAAGTGTAAGGAAAACAGAAGAACACCTCCTTAAAGCCGTTCATGTGATAAGATCTTGTGATAAGATCACCTCAGACATACCAGGTGTACCAGGACTGAACAGGCCTTTATGTGGTTAGTACTGTACTGACAGTAGGGGGCACCAGAGAGCAAAAAGTGTGTGTATCCAGGAAATACACACACAATAGGGGCGAGAGGCGCCGTACACCCTGGACAGGTCGCCAGCATATCGCAGATACAATACGTTTTTCCACAAATTTTCCCATATTGGCATCTTTCTGATGACCACTCTGAAACTTGGAGAAATGCATAAAAACAGCCTATAGAAGCCATTACAATGAAAATATGGTGAGGACCGGCCTACATGTCCTCACTTTACAAAATGGTCCTCACTCCAAATGTTTAAAATTCAAACTTGTCCTCACAATGATAGGAGTACAAACACACACACACACACAGACAGATATTACTTACTTAGGAGCTGCCACCTGACATGCAGACTGAGAGCCAAAGGAGACCGGCTGGGAGGTTAAGGGCAGAGAATCAAATTCACCTGACATTTTGACAAATATGGGGCCAGATGGTTGGTGTGGCTTGTTGCTTTGACCCGACCTGCTCTCACAGACGTATGAGGCTCTGGATGTGACAAAAACAACTGTGATGCTGTAAAAACTAAAAGCGGGGTGCTCTCCAGAGGGACAGGGATCCCTCTCTCCGTCTCTCAGGCATCACAGACATAGCGTGCTTCATCACATCTAACCTCTCCAGCATCAAGGGCACTCCACATGCACAAACCACCAAGACTCAGCTGGAAACTATATTCCTGCAAACCACCTTTGTAGCAGTGTTAGACATCAGGCTCCTAGCAGCGCTGACTCATTTCCAACAGCAACTTTACAGATAATCTCACACATGCATGCACGCGTACACAAACACACACACACACACACACACAACAAGCAGCACATATACAAAATATGCACAAGGGGAATAAGACGCCACCGCCACTCGCTTAATTACAAACAAGCCTAAAAGCGATGACAGCATAACAGCCACCGGGAAGAAGCTAAATGGCAGAACAAATCAAAAGTTGTAAACTAGGGGCAAAGAAAAAAGGAATCTGTTGGAAAACACTGAGGTTACTGAGAGTAATTGGGTTTTACTACCTCACCCATGTTGGTTTCCATCTGCCTATCTTAATGAGATCAAAAAGCGTAGATGCAAGACATTAAAATGACATTTTTTTTGGGATAAATTACAATGAACATTTGTCTGATTAATGCTAAGATAAGCACCTACTACAGGCAAACAAATGTGACATGACTCTATCACTTACTGCTTTTTTTTCAGTATTTGACTCCTCCCTTATTTTAAATAGCTGATGTTCCAAAATTCATAGCGACATTCAATACAACATGTGATATAATTCATGGTGATGATCAGTGTTGAGATAGAGCCCAGTCCTTTGTTACATTACAAAAAGAAACAGCAATCACATGCACCATGTGTGCATCACATGTCGTAACATTTGGCATTTTCTGTCAGTGTGAAGGTAGCTGACCTGCACTGATTCATTTCTATTTTTCTGAAATCTCAGCTAAAAACCTGGGTGACAAACTTTTTTTTTTTTTTTTTTTTTTTTAAACTCTTACATCAACATCCTTTCCTCAACTCTTCCCCTTTCCAGTTCCCACCTCCTCTTCGTGTCAGGTGAAACACACAATCACACTGAAACAAACGCACAAAGGCCAGGATGGTTAAATACCGCAAGTTCTTCTTCAATCCTACAGCTCGATAGAAGTCAGATGACTCATCCTTCCACATTTCCCATCAGGACCAATATGGGACACCATCTGCCTCGCCCTAATAATGACAGAGCCTTCTCCAATTTCCCCATCACTTTGAGATATTGCTCAGCCTGTGTGTGTGTGTGTGTGTGTGTATGGGTTTGAGCTCAAGCAAATGAAGAATGAGTTATTTTCCAATCTTACTAGAAGAATCTGGAGGCACTACTTGTTTGTGGTGTGTGTGGACTAAGAGAGAGATGTAACAAGCCAATAATGAAATCCTGATTCTTTCCCTGATGTTTTTTTTTCTACCAGGGAGAACTCGCTGTTTCTGCACGACACAGATTTTTTTGGCGTAACCGAAAGCATCTTGAATCACAAGTTTCCCCCACAATTAAATCAGGGTGTTTACTGCTGAGTTTCATGTTTCAAGACATCAACACTGAGCTGAGGGGGAATTTAAATATCCAGGGATGCTGGAGTGTTTTATCAAGGAGTGTATATTTAAAGCAATACCTCTGAATGCTAATGCTAATGTTGCTAATGCAGAATGATAAACAAGCAACACTTTGATAAGATCTTTTTTTAAAATCCCAATTTCAGGGAAGGGGAAAACGTGACAACACTAATGGTCATACAGTTAGCATGTTAGCAAAAGGTGCCTTTTTTACACATCCAGGAAACACTTAGCAACATTAGCCTTCAGCTGGTGTTGTGTTTCACCTTCATTTTAGCTCTGTTTTGGTCTCCACCAGCTCCTGACGTAAATACTCCTTTGTTAATCAGTCACTCACTTAGTCACAATGGAAGAAGAAGAAGTTGGAAAAGAGGCTGATGAGAGCAGTGACAGCCACACAGTGACGTTTGGAGCCGATGCTGCATGGCTCTGTGGAGCTGACGGGAAACACAGAGTTCGTTCTCCTCACATTATACATTATCATTTGAACCAGTGTTGGTGTAAAAACAATAAATGGTGCAGCTTTAGGTTTTAATACAGGCAGTGCAGAGGGTTTCTAATCGTATTCTGCCATGACATTTTCTTAATTAGGTGTTTCATTTATTGATTGAACTTGTGTCATGAAGGGAAACCACATTTCTTGAGCACAAGCCTTTAAAGCAAGACAACGAGAGAGAGAGAGAGAGAGAGGGAGAGAGAGAGAGAGAGAGAGAGAGAGAGAGAAACTTGTTTACCTTGGGGCGTCTCTCCACATTCAAGTCAAACTTCTGTTGTGATTTTTTTTTCTAACAAAGCCACATAATGAAAACACACCCAGTGAGACGAAGCCCTGTGAAGCAGGAACCTCCTCACTTTCTGACAGTCAAAGGACTCAACTTTAGAGATTTAGTCCCACCACAGGACTTGAGTGTTGGAGCTCCTCAGTCTCCGGCCTGTGGGATTCTGTCTAATGAAAGTTCAGTGTTGACTGACGACCCGACACCGACCTGATCTCATTTTCCATTGAGAAGAAACGCTGGCACATAAACAACACAAACAGATGATCTGCAGGCGGAGAGACAATGAACGAAAATATTAAATTGTCTCATAAATATGATGATACGGTCCAGTGAATTACCCATAATACCCCACTTCACATTTTTGTCTCTTGTTTTCGATCTTTCTTTATCTTTCCCTCTATTGTTCTCTTTGTTACTACCCTTTCCCCCTTTTTTTTTGCATATTTTCTTTACATTTTATTTACATCCAAACTTATTTGCTTCTCTTTCTCCACTGCCCTTCTTTCCCCTTTCTTTCCTTTAATCCTTCCTCATTTGTTTGTTTGTTTGTTTCTCTCTTTCCTAACTTCAGGCCAACGTTGTCCTGATTGAAAACATTTCATGCCACAGAATCTTTAATGATGGGGATGCTTCATCAGACAATTAGATTTCATCCTGTGCTTCATTAGTCAGAGAGCACATCTTTGCATATCTTTTTGTATTTTACAACCCACACTCACTAACAGGCATTGCCCTTTGTTGCAGTTTTCAGACTTAAAAAGAATTTAACTGTTTGTAATTCCTGTCTGCTTCCGAGCTAACATCTGACAGCCAACCTATAACATCTTTCAAAAACAATTACGCTTTTTTTCCCTTTTTTTTTTAACCTTGAAGCTGGTGCAAGTTGCAGCACTCCTAAATCAAATCAAGCTTACGTCGGCTGTTCTTGCCATCACAAGGGTGTAAGGACAAGTATGAGGATGTAATCAGAGCTGATAGCTGTCCAAGGAGGCTTTATTAATTAGTATGTTGGTGTAAAAGGAGAGAAGCATGGAGAGCCTGGGAGTTATCAAGGTTTTTTGGGTAACATGACCGCACTGTAATGCATTATGAATACCAATCAGCTCTAATTAAAATAATTTGAGTCATAGCAGCGATCAGGAGCTTCCTGATACATCCCTTCTTTCTTTCTCCCTCACTTTCATTTCCAGTGATTAGAAATCCATTTACTTCACTTTACTATCAGCGTGTCATTGGATGCAGATACGCTCGTCAAGAGGTGAAGACACATAAATCAGACTTTTAAAACAAAATGTGCAGTAGATGTACTCAGAGGAGATAGGCAGTGTGATCTATCTGGATGTTAAAGCTGCTCTATATTATACAGCTTTTCCAACTCTTGAGAGTAAAAAAAAATGAGCTACTCTACTTTGTGATCCTTGTTCTTCTCTTCCATTTAATATTTTATCAACATACAGTCCACAGAGTCTCTCTCCACTGGTAAATACCAAAACTTTGGTGGACACTTACTCTCAGTGCAAATATATTTTTCCTACAGAAACTTATTTCTTTAAATTATTTATTTGTGACTGAACTAAGTATATCAGTCTTATCAAATACATTCATGTTAAAACAAATGGATGTCAAAGCACTTTGTTGAAATACAACACAGTGGAAGTGATAAAAATCATTTTAAAACAAGAAGTATATGAACGAGCAAACAAGCAATGAATAATCGACAACAAAGGGGACTGGACTGACTGATCAGTGCTGCCATCGAGCTCTGCCAGCTGCTGCCGTAGCTAACAACAAGATAGATAATAACAAGACAAAGAATCTAGCCAAAGATTTTGTGCCAATTTCTGAGTCCTAAAGGTTTAAAGAAGCTCTTTGAGGTGACTTTTCACTGAGCTGCTTCTTTATTCACCGTGAAGTTAACTAATACAACATTTTCACAGAAAACACAGAGGTGATTTCATTTGTGTTGTGGATTTGTAGTTAAAAGAAGGCAGTGAAGAGGGAGACGAATAATCTGTTTTGATGGGTTCTGGAGTGAATCGCAGGCCATCACCTTTGACTCATAAGTGGATGGAGGCACGTTGTTTTGTCATCCACTAAACTAATATGCCCACAGTCTGCCCTTGCCATAGGTGAGCGGAGCGCTGAGATAGGAGACAGAGTGGAGATAAGGAGTTTTCAAACTGAGCACCGCAAGGATATGGAGCCCCACGGGGCACGTAAGCCCAGAATGTGGCCAATCAGTTGACTGCACAGCAGGAGGGGTGTGTGTGTGTGTGGTTGAGTGTGTGCATGTGTGTGTTAGAGGTAATGATGCAGAGAAAATAAAAAGAGGGGCTTTCATCATCATAGAATAAGTAAGTACAACATCTAAAGTAGAAAAAAGACAAACAGAAAACTGGTCACATTAATATAATTTGCAATTAAACTTCAGATGATTTTTGTTGGAGTTTCTCATTAATAAGTTAAGCTGTGACACAAATATACTCAAAACTTCATCATTAAAAAAAAAACTACAGAGAACTACAGAGACATTTGAGCACTGCATGTGTTAAAGGACAAGTGCCCCTTCATTACAAGACATTAACAAAAATCAATGCAAGGCTCATGTCTAAGTCAGCAATGCAGCTTTAAGACACACAACCATTCATGCTACATCCAGTTTAGATATATTAGTTAATGTAACCTCACTGGAGTTTGCATGTTTACCTCCTGTCTGAACTCTTTTACTATGTTGCTACAGTGCTAAATGCTAGCCTTGTAGCCCTGTAGCAACTTCCCAAAACATAACACATATGGCTGCTTTATTTAATTATTCTTTGGGGGATTTAACACCTTTGTTTGAGTGTAGAACGAGATCAGGAACGACATCCACAGTTACAGGTGCAGAGGTAGTTTAGAAATGACCTCAGCTGTTCACAAAAGCCAGCACAACAAAAACAAAAAAATACAAACACCTGTTCCAACAATGAAACAAAGAGGAGAAAGAGAGTGACTGAGATAAATATTGCTGGCAACACTAAAAGCTTTCATTAAGCTGTGTAATACAAAATACTTTCCCCTGAGCCTCTTTATTTATTTTTTTATACCTGGCATAATGTTTAAAACTAATGCTGAAGGAATAACTTTGACAGATATCAAGTCTCTGCTGATGCAACCTGAGAGTCTAAATACAACAATATCAAAGCATATTGAAACTCAATATATCTCTTGTGATACCAACAGGTAAGATGTTCTTCTTCCTCTGCAACAGCCTCAGTGAATGTTTTCTGCATAATCCATATTCACTACCACTCATGTGATGATAACACATTAACATCCATGCACCGGTCTTTAAACTGCACTGGTTTCTGTCAACGTCTTATTCATGCTGTGGACTAATTGTACCATAATCCCCTCGTTCTCTCAACATCTTGTATCTACACATAGAGAAACCGGGTTGCACTCATTTCCCTTTGAAGTACCTTGATGCACTTAATAAGTACGCAGACTCTCACTTCAAAACGCCGTCTGGTTAAAACACTCGCTGAGCAGTCAGTGTAACAGATTTTCTACATTTTTATTTCCCACCTTATATAATCAACTTATATCATCTGCCAGTTCACAGAGTGGTGATTTAATGGTGGAGATGACGGACTTCCAGCTTTTGTGACTGGCATGTGATCAAACAAGTAAAGATGAGAGCGAGGGAAGGCGTGAAAAAGAGAGATAGAGAGACAGCAAGTGAGAGAGAAGATAAGACTTCAAATGCTGTGAAAGGCAAATAAGCAAATAAGCGGTGGATGTTTAACTAACTAGTAGGTCCATAAGATCATTTAGCCCTACTGATCACAGAGAATTGACCACATTTTCTCAAAGATGTTTTCATGTGGAAAGGCAGATGTTACGGAGGATGGAAGCGGAGGGAGGCGTGCAAACTCTTCAAAGATGTTTTGATGGTTTGGAGACATCAGCAAGGTTAAAACACACTCTAGCAGTTACTTAACACTATCAAACAGGATTAAAAGTAAATATACTCAACCCAGAGCTGACAGTTTAGTGATGCAGAGGCTGAAAAGGGGAGTTTGTTCTGGGACAACGATGTCTGTGATGAGGAACCAACTCACCGGCACAGAGTCAGACTGTTTTACAGGAAATGGGCTCAAAACTAATATTTTTTCACAAGTTTAAATGTCTGTCAAACTTATGTGTAGCATATAAATGTCTCATAGGATTTGGCCAGTGGATTATTATGTTTATGATATTATGCATTATGCAAATTACCCATATCTACTGGTAGCTGTTGTCACAAGCCTTTATTTCCAAGAGGACCTTATGTAATTAAGGCTTCACAGGTTGGCTCCTTATCGCTCCCAACACTGTGTAAATTTACAATTATGTGACATTACAACATACTGGGTTAGGTGGTTGGCTAAATCCACCTCTTGGTAAACTTTGCTTTATAGTAAAAAAAAACAATTTTAGTGGCATTTAAAGTATTTTGTGAAGATGTTAGTTATACACATAGCAATACTTTGTAAATATACCATTCTACTGATAGCAGAGATTCAAAAGTTGCACTGAGTTAATTGATAAAGCCTTTTATTGGCAAGTTTAGCTAATGATGATAAATGGCTTGTTTTTCACAAGGGTTTATACTTTTATTGATCAAATACAAATAAACGTGAAATCAGTGATTGCTCCTTTTCACCTTCAGAATGTTTGATTGTCATGTTAACTAGTCGAGGCTGGTTGTAGTCAGGTTGTTGTACTGACCCATTAAATACAAGTTCATGATGTGGTGAGTTGCAACAGAGGGGAAAGGTACAGTAGCAAAAACAAAACACAAAGAACAGAACAAGTTACAGCAGAGAAAAGTATAACGATCGATCATAAACTGTTTCTAAGATGATGTCTTGTTGCTCTTAAGGGAACTGTTGTTACCTCTGTGCTCCAGAACTGGTTTTCTTTATACTCAAACCTACTAACATTTCCATCAATCCATAAACCGTTTTCTATATAAAACCTCACCTACAAACACATACAACAACAACTCATTTGCCTGTAAATCTTTCCAAATGGATTGAAGCTGTTTTTTCACTCTGTTTCCTGAATAAAGTAAAGAAACCAGCCACAACATACTTTCCCAACAGTTATCACATTCACAATCTGTTCAGTTCGTATGTAAGAACTTCATCGTACTAGACCGATTAAGTCTTCAGCGTCTTAAGCTTACTGGTGTTCTGAGAATAAACACACACTACGGAACAAATAACTAGGAACAAACTGCTTGTCAGCTTCATTTGCTTTAACACTGAAGTGCTAAGGCTTACAAAGTCCATAATGATAATCAAAACCTTCTGACATCGAGACAAAATGTTATTAGGAAAGAGCTGCTGTGCTGAAAGCTTAATCAAAACAAGGGAGGTATAATGTTATTAATTTATTGACAATTTTATATTTAAACACCACAAGGTCTCTCCATATTAAAGGCCAGCAAGAACATCTTGTCTACTTTTCTGCTGTCAGACTGAAAACAAGATAGAGGTGTATTAATTGTGCCCAAGGAAAAAAAGAGAGAAAAAAAAAATCCTTTCAATCCAACAGGCTACCGAGGTCGATACCAGCTTGCTTCCACCGTCTCAACACAAAGTAATTATTGCAGGGCTATTGTCTTGCACTGTGTTATGCTGTGCAGGTGTGTATGTCACCATGTCCACCCCCCCAGTAGATGGAATAAGGCACAGGGAAAGGCATCCAGCATGTTGGCAGCAGCATGGGTTGCTGTGTGAGCTTCACCTTCACTCATGGAAAGATAATCAACCCACTGGAGTGTTTAATCTCGAATATGTCCGCTCAACCATAAACCACTTCGTACAGCCGCTCCATACTGCACACAGGCAGGGGTGGGCGTATTTCAGTCACTGACAAGCCAGCACATATCTTCTGTCTTGGAATTGACGTGCTGCTGCTCCAAAGGGAGCGTCCTCCCCTTCTGAACCCATTTGTTTGAGGAGCACTCTCCCCACGACTTACTGTACCGTAATGTTTTTTTTTTTTTGGATTTCAGCTATATGACTCCTCGTGAGATGATGGAATTGTTTCAGCTGGCTGTTACGTTTGAGGATTGTTCAGTCAAGTGCCTCGGTTGGAGTTTGAACTCCAGCTGTCAGCGCCAGTTTACCAAGCCAGCGAAGGAGACCGTGGTGGAAGCAAATGTTATCCATGCAGGAGAGAACAAAAAGCTCGGCTGTAGGTAGGACGAGATTCAGGAGGCAAACAAACAATGAACAATGGAGGCAGGGATGCATTAGGCATTAACGGCTGATGTGAAACACATTCATAGAGCACTGCTGATTATTTCTAATTAAGTTTACAGTTCTGACCTGCATGTTGAGGATGTGTCTCAGAATACACATTGGTAAAGACAAGCAAAGTTACAAGGGCCAATTTGGAGGTGAATAAAATTCATGGGAAAACAAATGCAAAGTGTTCCAAAAAATCTGTGTTTTGAGAAATTGTTCATAAAATGCTAAAGCAAACATGGGAATATACGATCCAATTGAGTTGCACGGATCTTTAGCTCAGTAATTTCTCAGAAGAATATGGATTTTAAGGTGATTTATAGTCTGTTAAAAGATCAATAGGCAAGTAATAAAAGAGAAATGAGGAAAAGGGTTTCTCTGACCAAGGGCCACAACAGAGCGAATGTTGGAGAAATAATGTGATTTAGCCATAAAATGAACTTTCCAGCGTGTTTTACCAATGAACAAACAAGTAAAACATGACTGATAACACACCAAAAACCAAAATATGAATGTTTGTACCCATATTCAACTTCACTGAAAACCAACAATATCACTGACATGATGCTGCTAGAGAAGAAGTCGAGGAATCACCACCATCAAGTCAGTAGGGTTCATCTTCTGGGGACTATGAATGTCCATTACAAATTTCATACTAATCCATTCTAAAGTTTGGCGCGGAGTGATGAGCACTTTACATGCAGTAAAGGGCCGCCCAGCGTGGGATTCAAACCAGGGCCAACTGCAGCGAGGACTGTAGCCTCTGCATATGGGGCGCCTGCTCTACCCCGACTTTCTATGATATTTAACTGGAATCTGCCATTACCTTTTTGCGACGCCTTGCTTACTTAGACAAACTGGGTCTTATAGTAACATAGGAACCTCAATCCTGAATTTGAACAAAGCAAATAAACAGCTTTCAAATTAAAATACTGTCTCTGAAAAATAAACATTTTCTGCAGAATGTCATTTCATTTGGATATTCGTGGTAACCAGCCATTAACCAACCCTTCGTCTGTCACTGCCCTGTTTTCCATTTGTTGTAACCAGAGAGCAGCTTCACTGCCACTGAAGCTTTGTGGTGTTTGTATTTCTTTAAAGGTGCCTCCTTAATCCTCTGCCTATCTGCTGCTCTCATTATACGGTCACCATATGATAAGCCAAATAGGACCGAGCCACTGTTGTGAGATGGTGAAGGCCATTTGACTAAAGGTTATTTTAAGATAAATGTCACTACACCCTGTCGGTAGCAGACTTTGAAAACCTGGTCCAAATTTCCTGTCTCATAACACTGACAAGAGAAAGGCAGAAGATTCTCACACAGTATAGCCTACACACATCACAATATTCAGCACAAACACAGCTTTAATATTTTACTGTTAGCACCCAGCAGGGAAGCATAAGATGGAACATGAGTGAGAAAGATGGTTTGGAATTTAATTTTGAAGGTAATCAATAAAAAAAACAAGCTCTAGCGTGAAAAAATATGAACTCCACTTTTGTGTTGTTGCACCACAGTCATCTATACGTTCCTGCGCTTTGAAGTTTGATATGTAAATGCACCACATGTGATTCAATTAATAATTCACAAGCATGTCATTAAGGTCAATCGCCCCTATGTTTTCCAGCCAGTGTTACACCTGGTAAGGTTGTTGAGGAAGCTCATGTTATTAAGCTCGATGTAGGAAATTAGAACATTGGTCCCAGTAGAGTTGGAGTGTTGGAATATGATCAGGATGCCATGAGAAATTAGTTTGCAACCATCTGCCTGCTCTTTTCTCAATATGTTCAAAAATGTGCACAGAGGAAATTACATTCATTCTTGGCCAAAGAAATCCCAAACTGTAGAAGACTGCTAACATTTAAGAGTGATGTAAAATCTAAATGGAAAACACAACGAGCTTTAACATTTACCTGCTTTAACGTAAGTAGCTTAGGAAGTAGGCTACAACTGAGCATTAGCCTACGGTACTTTTAAAGCCTGTGAGTGCAACATTAGAAAACCGGTTGCACCACGAAACTGTTATCTGGGACTGGAAAAATTCACTCCGAGCAAAACAAGATGTCGCTATGACGGGGTTTAGCATAATGAGAGAGGAACTTTTGTTTTTTATTTGGAGACGTCTCAGCAGCTTCAGCTGAACTTGTCTGAGATAGCCACATTAGCCAAAAGTCATTTTCGCATGCATGAGCTGAACATGCTACTTCATTCAGAATAAATGCTTGGGCTAACTGTAAGGCTAACTAGATTGGGTCATACACTCATATACATTTAACTTCAGCTTTGGTCTTTTAGCCAAAGAGCTTTTAGATGAAGTTTGTGTACACTAAACAAATACCTCAGCAACAATGATGATGCTGCTAGCTAAAATTCAAAGACTCATGGCAAATGTCACCTTGCTATGAAGCCAATTTGTGAAAATTTAGAGACACAAGCAGTTAATTGTTTTTTAATTGGTCTTTCATGGTCACCAGCCAGTTCACTGCCGTCATCACTTACCACACACACACAGACAGTGTGAAAAGCTGTTTAATGGGAATACACTTTAATTCTGTTTATTGCAGGGTGAAATCACAGACCCATTGTTCAAAAATTACCATTTTGAGTTGGGCAAATCCGCCACCTTCATTGTAAACTGCAAAACACTGTCATTGTCATTTGGCACAGACGTAGCAACAGTAACTATGGGGGTTGAAGTTTAGTGAGAGGTCATTTAAGGTCGACAGAGCTCTAAAGGTTTAACCAGCTACCTCCGGAATAGAGGTCTTCACGGGTCCGCTCCTTTCTGAGGGACTGAGACCTGCTTCGAGACCCCAGTCAAGGACAAGGCTTTACTGCTGTGGGTCTCTGGTCTGCTGAATACCAAATATCAAAATCACCGCAGCAGAAAATAGTGTGTTTTGAGAAGCCTCTTAAAAGTTTTCATTATTGTCTAGTTTAATATGGAGCAAGCAATGACCATGTTTCAGATATAAACCATCATCAGTGTGATTCGACTTATCAAATTAATATTAAATAGATTTTACAGTGTATTACATCTACTCTTTTATCCAAAGTGACCGACACTGATTGAGTATACTTGCCTTATGTTGCTTGCTCAGGTTATGATTTTCAAAGAGATCTGTTTAATGTATGTCGGACACTTAAACAGCATTTTAAAAGATGGCGTTAGTTAAGGGTACAAGGTGCTTCTTAGCTGCACACACTTTTGAAATTTCTAATTAAAAATCCAATTAGCTTTAACCATGAAATCATAATGAAAACCAACCTCCAGAAGAAATTCAATCAAAATTGAGTTAAAACCCCTTTTAAACCCGACACTGATGTTTCCTTTGCAGAAAGTTTGCTACAGTGGATTATAATGGATTTCATTTAATATCTTTGTTTTGGATTTAGAGGATCAGAATTGGTTTGATCATAAGAGGATTAGAGTGAATTAGTTCCTCTTTGTAGTAGAACCTTCTCTTAGAAAGTCTATGGATTTCATTATTGGGCACATGTTAGAAACCAAAATACTCCACAACACACTGTCAGATGTATTACACTGACCTCAATTAAAGTCGTTTTAGATGAATTGCATGTTACTGTCATGTTCCCTCTGTGTTGTGTTGCTTTGCTTCAGCATCCGTCCGCTCACGGTAACCTGGCAACTTGGCGTCACTGATCTAAAATCCCTGAATAACATGTAAGGGCCCTCTGTGATATGATGTGACCTTAGGTCAGTTTATAATTAAACCCTGACAGAAGCCGCCCTCCATTCTGCAATGTTTTAAAGGTCATACATATGATGGGGATGAAAAAAAAAAAGCAGGGATGGTTGAGGAAAATGCCAATATCCCACTGAGAAGGATAACACAGCCTGTGACCTTGTTCTCCAGTGCATATTTAGCAAAAATTAAGATCTTTCAGGGGAACGTATGGTACACATGGCAGGGAAAGGAGTGGAAATGGGAAAAGTGTAGGCCACCATGAAGCGGTCTCTAGTCTTTGAATTAACTTTAATGTTTCTCACTGATCTCAATTTTGTCCGCTTTGAATTTTTCTCCCCACATGAAATTAAAAAAAAATTACTTTATTTAAAATATTAAGGGCTAAAAAGTGAAAGTGGTAATAAGTTAATCGGAGGAGTTTAACCTTTCATTTATTTTTCTGTATGTTAAGTTTCAGTATATGAGCGTTAGTTTGACACTCTTCATCTTTTATGCTACTGAAATGATGCGCGGTTGAAATCTTCTCTTGCAGAGAGTTGAATCATTCATGTGCATGTCTAGACAACATCATATCACCTACATCTATTTAAAGACCGTTTCTGAAGATAACGATGCATCGAGTCTGTAGCAAACTCACCTTTTACTGATGGAGGAGGAAAGATCTTTACTGAAGATCTGCTAATGTGTTGTGATTATCTCATGATGAATATTTTTTCATAATTTAATGTTTAACGTGAAGATAATGAATGACCAGCGCAATTATTTCAGTTCTAATTGCAAACACACATACATATTTCTGAAAGTAAAATGAGATTGTAATTAAGTGATGTCTCATCTAAAAGCTTTAAAATTCGATTTCAGTGCTGATAGCGGTGCTTGAGACAGACAATTATGCTGAACAAGACCCTGAGCTGGAAAGTCATGGAAAGGAGTATAAAATAAAATGAGACAGACTGGTGACCTGTGCACCCAGTGCACTTGTTTCTCACCCAGTATGCGCTGTCAAACTTTCAGCTCCAGAGCCCAGTGACCCTGAACATCAGAAGAATTTCGAAGGATTTATAGAAAACATCATCCTCTGTCTTTATTATTCAGTGTTTGTCTCTGCAATATAACAATTGTACTTTTAAGCTCATCCACATTTACTTCTCTGATTTCAACCATACACAAATTTACAACTGATTGAATCTAACTGTATTCTTAACTGCTTTGCAGAAACACTAAATAAACTGACTCATCTCCCTTAACTGCCTTTTTCATACTTAAATGTGTAGGGTCAAAATTTCCAGGGGTTGTTTTTATACTCATTTTCCTGAGTGTTCTGCCTACCTGGAATAATTATCATCATCTTTTCAGTTGCCTCCATATTGCTATGAATTAATGGGTAATTTTCTGAAAGACATCTGGTTGAAACAGCCTCTCTGGAAGCACAGAGGAGGTCTGCTCAAGCGCCCTTCCTTGATCTCGACAGATACTCCAGATTTCAGAAGCACGAACTGAATTATCGAATTATACTTTTCATCTCTATGTAGACACAAGGATCCATGTGATGTGAAGATCATCTGAGGTCAATGTACAACACAATCAGGATATCAAGGCCGTGGACACCATGAAGTGGAGAGTTTAACTCTGTTATTCCCTGGGAAACAGGGCATCCTCAGTGGCACTCATGGGCTTAATGAAGATGTCAGACAAATAATTTCATCAAAAACTGTCAAAACTTTCACCTGTGTGCCCGTTCTATCAAATCAAACTAGATTTGTCTCCATAACTGATAACTGAGGCTATTGATCAGCACATTCGACTGATCTGTTTAAAAGAAATGTTAAATAGGTTCAATTCTCTCAGACATATTTCTGTATCTTTAATTATTACTTTTTATTATACTAATATTTGCATAATTCTTACAAAGACATAGAAAAAACAATACAGCAGTGGGTGTTTTCTCATCAATGCTAGTGACAGGGAAGAATGTTATAGTTCGTATAGATGCAGATTGTCCCAGTGGAAATCAGCACAAATAACCTATGTGACCCAGGGTGGTGCTGACCACAGTGTCACAACCAGGAAAAGGTTCATACATGAGAGACGTATCTATTATTTTTGCTCGATAATAGCTTGAAAATTGTGTCGACGTGGCACCAGTGCTGCAGTGTCTGATTCTTTCTGTGGGAAAATGCAACATTTAAAGGATAAGCCACATATTACTGTGTGCCTTTCAGGGGTAGGAAAATAATTCAGATCTTTTACTTTTAATTTAAGTACCTTCAGTGCCTCAATAAATAAACAGATCAAAGCAGCGATTGGCCAGCAACTCTAGTTCTCTGTGAGGTAAAGTGACTCAGTGGAGACTGTTGGCTTTGAACAGAGCCACAAGAAAACTATTTCTGGTTAAACAAAGATCTTATTCTTCAACAAAAAGGTCTGTCTCTGAAGAAATCCTATCCATAATGCTGTCAGACACCTACAATAACAATCTGAACGTATCAGTGGCAAAAAAAAAAAATGCAGGAGGATGAGGGAGAACAGCAACTTGAATTGTGTCCTCCCCTCACACACCTGACACACACACAATAAGGTAAAAGACAGGAAAAAGGGAGTGAATGGCTAGAAATGTACAATAAGACACAATGGGCAGAGGGGAAATAAAAAACAAAGACAAAAGGCTGGAGGAAGAGCAGAATGTAAGTCTGGACAAAGACACACTCGCCTATCACGCACATATTCAGGGCTGAATGTCTGCTTCCTTAGCAACAGACCAACTGTCTGCAAGGTGCTAAAATAATCATCCACAGTCACGGACAAAGACAAAACAACTTCTGCCTATAATGTGCTGAAAAATGTTTTTTTTCTCCTTGTAATATGGATGTCAGAGTCTCAGAGAACTTTTTTTTTTTCCCCCGTCTGCAGCTCGCCTTCATGTACTCACAGGTGAATGAAATGTATCACTGAGGTCTGATGTAATTAGCCCTGTCACACTACCCATTAATACAGTATGTCAAATGTCAACAGATGTCATTGATGTCAAGATGTTTGCTGCTTTAACCTACAGTTTACCTGCACGTAGAGTTGAACTGGTGCCTGTCTTCTTCATAAAGGCAAAAAATATCAAAACTAATGGACAAATGTGGTAACGCAATTTCATTTTGGAGGAACCGACAAGAGAGATGATTCCACAGCTGGTGGAGTCAGTAAAAGGCTAACCAGTCGATTAGTCTCTGACTACCTCCTCCTGGTGTAAAGGGCACAATGCAATTCATTTAACACTCTTATTAAAAGGGACTCTATGAAAAGTCCTTTACCTAAAAATCAGTCCACAGGCTTTTACAAGCACATGATAAAAGTTATGTTGCAAAATCTGCACAGTGGCAATAAAAAAGTGATAAAAAAAACATTGTCCATGCAATAAAATCTTATTGCAGGTGATTACTGATAACACTTGATTAACTCTGTTATATTAAATATTTCACAGTGTGAGTATTGCTTCCAGTGAAAACCTCAAAAAACAACAGCCGCCTTTAATCTTTATTTTAAGTTCCCTCGGTTCTGCACCTACACATGTAGTGAGGGTGGAAGGGCAGCTCTAGCCCACATTAGCACTAATACACGAGAAATCCTGATAGATGAAAATAATGAACGAGGCAGCAGAAGAGAATGACAAGATGTGAATCAAAGTGGTGTTTCCTGAGGGCGGATGAGTCACTATCAGGCATCTGGCAACCCAGCGAGCTGAATGTTGTATAGTTGGCAGTGAATACACCATGAAAAAAGGTGAAGACAAAAGGGACTGTTTCTGTCAAGAAAGCAAGAGTTTTAAATAACGACTCATCTGTTGTAAGTGTGCCATTAAGCATAGACTTTTTATAGAAAATACACACCCAGGCTTGGTCCAACCAGCCTCTATTAGCATGTAGGTGGCTAACAACATGTCACTGGTTCTAATTCCTACATTAGCATTTGTTTACTGGAAGCTAACCCACTAACACTGAGAAGAAACTGCGAAGCTAAATGCTAATTTTCTTGCTCTAGCACCATTCATTCAAGGATCCAGTGCAGCGTTACTTAGAAGACGGAGAATTATGGAGTTGTTAAGCTGTGGCATTGCTGTGGAGGTGGAGTGGAGGGGTTTAAGTGTAAATCTGTTTAATTTGTGGGCATTTCATAATTTCAGCAGCGCTTTCATACTCCTCGGTCATTCAATTTGACGTTGCCAAAATATTAAGACAGGGGATATTAAATGCATTTCTGAAGAAGGGACTGGATTTACTGGATTACATTTAATTGCCTCTCCACCACCTGAAACAACACATTCCCCACTAACGCAGACCTGTTTTGTAACACCAACATGTTTTTGGTGTAAATGTCCACTAACTTTTAAAGGTTAATCTGATCTCTAAAACTGTTACGCATACTAAGTACTATCCCTGTGTGTTTTTTTTAATTTAAAACAACCTATTTTGTCTCTAATCTCATTTTATCTGGTTTATATTTAGGATATTTGGATATTAGTTTTATGACCCTGAATCTGAAGTGTGATTTTCTATCCTTTTTCTATCCTACAGCAACACACCTTTTTTTTCAGGTTTTTTTTGTCTTTTGCAACATTTGTGTAATTGTTAATTCAGGTAGACGTTACAATGACAGCTGCTAACTAGGGTTCTGCAGGCCACACCGAGAAGTAAACAAACACAATATTCATTTTCTGACCTGTTGCCCCCACCTTCACTGACGTTATCTGCCCAAGACCTGGTAGGATTGGAGGGTAGAGTCACATATAAAAAGTCCCCACAAAAAATAAAATAACCTTCTCAATTCTCCCTTAATGTGAAATCTGTGCCATTAGAGTGGCTTCCGTCTATCAAGATTCAATTTAACCTTTTAACTTTGGTGGAAAAAAACAGCTCAAAGACTTCAAAGATTTCAATTGAAAATCTTGTCTGCTCCCATGCATTTGATGTTGAGTGAAAATCTCGGATGAGCTATGGCTCCTTTCACAGTTAGGTGATAAAACCACAAAGAGATTCACGGAGAAAAACAACATATCTCCACCTTGGACAAACACAATCTTGTCTCTACTTGGCATTTCCATATTTCTCTTTTTTTCGGTCCAGTGGAAGTCAGAGTCAGTCTTCCGTTCTCACTCTCCTATTCCAAGTCTGTCTATTCAAAACCATACCACTGAGAGAAAAGGAGGCAGAGTAGCTGAAAAAGAAGAGACAGAATGGTGTCTTTCACAGACTGAAGGTCATGTCAGATATCTTGACAGCATCCTCTTCTCTCCCAACGCACGGTACAAACCCTCCCTTTGTTTAATTTTTCAAAAGGAAGCTTTTGCTGTGCCACAGCTCCAAGTACAACAGGCTTCTCCCGCTGAGACCTTGAGAAGAACAATATCAGATCCATTTTGCCAAATCAATATGTATTATTTTCAAAGACGTGTTAGCTGCTATTGACAGATAACTTTTTTTTTTTTCTCCCTTCACAGATTTAATATGGTTCTTTATCCCTGCTCATACTCTCCTGGGGTTGCTCATCAAGATGTCGAAAACCTTTTCTCATTTCACAGTGATTCTGTCTGCTGGGCTGCCAACACAAAGGCAAAGATAAACAAGTTGAAGGTCAGTCTGCACAGAGGAGTGGTTCTACATCACCAAATATCACACTACATCCCATAAATGTTCATTTGAAGGATATTAAACTCCTTAATTTACCTCGTCTTGATCAATATGTTTATCTGCTGTGAATACTTGTACAGATTAATCTTCCTGTATATAACTGAGTGTTTTGCGATTTATATTACGTGCTTGCAAGGTTATCTATATCACATGACCAAATTGACCACATTTCATAATATAGCACACTCCATAAATACATATTACTGTAATGTGTTTATGTAATATAATAAAAACTATGTTTGTTCATAGTGGTGGCAGATCTTCCACCAACATATGTAAATATATTCATGATATTCCAAATATGTTATTGGTAGAAATGCATCATGGGACAAACTGATATTGCTCATGATTCTGCTGTGTTCTTATAAGCCTCATCTGGCATGCTGAGGAACAACACTGTCATACTGATGAGATGCTGTGATTTGCAGAATTTCATGTGCGGCTGAAAGGACCGCACATACACGACACATCCTCTCAAAAACAGAGGCAGTCCTGACAAATGTTTGTCCAGGTACAAGAGGGAGAAGCAAAGAAACAAAACAAGGCGGGTCTATAAAATCAGAGAGAATCGAAAGTTACAGGATGTCTCACTTATCCCCGTCTTGCTTTGGAATCACACTCTGCAGCCATTAGGAAGAAATGACAATAATGGGAACCAATTTGAGCCAATTTTCTCAACAATTACGACTAACAGTATTTTTTTCCTTTCTCCACTTTTGTGCTTTAAACCTCGCCACAGTATGTTCTGCACAATGATCTTGTCCCTGCTGCTAATCTCTAATACTGCTGACATTATTATAACCTATCTTCAGTACAGCCTCTTTTTGTCTTGCCAGTAGTAAACTCCAAGAGTGAAATACAGAAGCAGGGCAGAGTGAAACCAAGATAGATCCCTAAAAATGGATGTTTGCCTTCATAATAAAAACACTGAGGGTTGTGCAGGTTGCAAATTATAAAATAACCTGTGGGTTGTTTATAATTTTCTTTAGAAATTTTCTTTAGAAATAAAGCATAACCTTCACTGAACGCTTTTCTCTGTTTACATCTGTTCAGTTTTATCTCTCCATCTAAGGTTGTCAACCTCAAATAAGCATGTGTGGCATGTCCACAGTGTGTCTAGTCATTATTGCATTCACACCGCACATTGAAATTGATTTCCTGTGTCCAGACTGAAAACAGATTGCTTCTCATGTATCCTCGACATCAACAGTATCGGTAAAATCTCGGGAAATGGAGCTGTTAGATGCAATACATGGTCAGTGATGAGGCAGATTAATGCAGGGTGTTATTATTGTAGACAAAACCAAACAAATGATAGCCACGTTGAGACAGCCATTAGCACCTCAGTGAGGGGAACCTGAGCAGACAGCTCAGATGAAAAAATGCAGAGTATCATCTGCAAAAAAGTTGAGAATGGCTCGGCTTTATGCTACAACATCATCAGGCTGGATGCGGCACTGGCCAATCACATACCAGTGCATATTTTAATATTATTAAGCTGTGTACACACCAAAAGTGACTTTTATTTGTGGCGCAACGAAATGACATACAAAGTCAATGGAATGATGCAACATTCCTACAGACCTATAGTGTGACACAGTGGGCCTGACTTGTCGCTCCAGGGGCCGACTAGCTTGTCACGCAAGTTTGAAATGTTCAACAATGTTCAACTTTAGCGAGAGCACCAAGACACGACAACTATTTGCTATTTGCAAAAATAGCTATACCACCAAGTACAAAATTCACATGTGGCCATCCATCCCTGCTCGTGTCACACACTGGGCAAAAGACGGATTCACCATGATTTCCCACTCTATTGCAGGGCTGACACACACAACTTTTGGAGCTAATGGCCACAACCTACTCGTCCTTGCAAATCTCACACAGAAAGGCCCCCGATGACCGATATATTCAAAGCTAGGACCATCTCTCTGGACTGCACCACTGTAGCATCCTGTCTAACCACCACACGTTAAAAAAAGGTGCACATTGTGAGGATGTATATTGATCCTGTCAATAAACCAGCGCTTTAACAATGAAAGGCTCTTTCATATTTGCAATATCTGCAAATATGCTTTCCAGTGCAAAATGTTCTTTTCTGCTGATTATCAGCAACATTCAACCAACTGAAGCCTCCTACCGGCAAACTAAAATCTATTCAATCATCGATAAAGCAGGGGAGAAGACCTCTAATTAATCTCCTCCCTTTTTTTGAGCACAAAGAAAGAAAAGATTTATTTCTCTTGTTTTTTTTCTTTCACAAATCAGTGTGCATGATGGAGACACAGGGGAGTTGCAGCCAAACAGCTTCAGTGTGAGCTGTCAAGGTGGTTAGAAGGTTTCATCCAGCTGTTGTCAGCTTTTGAATAGCGAGGTCATCAAGTCTGCCTGCTGAAGCAGTGAGGAAAGTGTGAAAAGTGAAGGGCTGTTTTCCAAATATCACAAAACGGATGCCATGAATGCAGGTCAGGGTAATTACAGAGTAGGAGGGATTGAAAGCCCCAAAAACAAGTTATCAACTGTTGTTGACTGTGGACTTTGGAAAAAAAAACCTAAAGTGGTGACTCTAAAAATGTTTACTGCAGGCAGTGTAACACGGTGTTTGTGTACATTTATTGTACAGTGTGAACTAGTGTGACATGCAAAGTTGTCTCTGAAAGGTTGTTCTATACACTTTGTTAGTTCCTCCACATTTTATGTTTGTATATCTTGTACCATTTACTCTTGGGTTCATGTGGAGGTTTGTGAATTTATATTTTTTTGTTCGCCCCTGTTGCCCATTTGGGACAATAAAGTTGAACTGTGCATAAAAGTGAGACAAACCTTCAGAAGTAAAAGAGCATCATGGAAACAGTCTGACATATGAACATCTTTTTTTTTCATTTGTCCATGTTTGTTTTTTGCTTTCACCGTCCCAACAGCTCCGTCTCAATGGGTGCTTGATTGAGAGGGAAGCTGTGGGGGGAAAGGTGTGTTAAATTATGCATTACTAAAAAGCTGAAATGTCAATTCACCATTGCGCCATGCTTCAAATTATATCGGTGCACTTCACTCACAGGAAACCAGCAGCTTATGTTTTGTATTTTTAATGCAAGGAGCACCAGCTCTTTAAAATGATCCATGTGTGTACTGCAGTTTTCTATGGTTCATTAATCATTATTGTCGTTGATCAGATGCTGAATTGGCTGGGTTTAAGCTATTGGTTTTTGTATTTAACTACAAGTAATGGTCTTTGGAAGAAGGGAACCCACGCTTAATATTAATAGGGATTTATTTTCTGGCCACTGAGGTTGAAAAATATTCAGGCTGGGTGAGCTCTGTTTTTAAAGGTGCATAAAGTGAGTCTGATTTTATTTTGTAAAAGCTTATGATTTAAGAGGGTTAATCTCCTGTGAAAAAACTGAAATATCCTGAGCACAGATAAAACTTGGAGTGGTTAAGTTTTGATGTGTCTTAAGTTTGCCAACTTTGTCTCAAAAGCCTGAAACTGAAAGAAGAAAAGCCACCTATTCTGATTTCTACGGTGTTTTTGCCAGTAAAATTTGGATTTTGTTGTGGCGAAAGAACATAAATTTGATTTTGATGCTTCAGTTTAATACGACATCTCTGCCAAAGGAGGTTCTGTTTGTTTATGTGTCAGCAGGATTCTTCAAAAGTTACTGATCTGAGCTGCACTGAACTCAGTGGAGGGATGGAGCATGGGCGAGGAGGGAACCCATTAAAATTTGGGGCAAATCCAGATTGTTCTCCATGTGACCCCCCCCCCCCCC
>OMNW01009008.1:30553-49748 GCA_900303245.1 Selene dorsalis
TCAGTTTTGAACTGGCCAGCGCCAAAGTTCTGAGACTCCAGAACGGATCCAGAGCCAGAACCAGAACCGTGTCTGAGTAAAAGCAACCTGAGTGTCTCAATTCAGGGGCTGCATCCTGTAGAGGATGCTGGTCCAGAGCGGGTCTGGTAAATGAGAGGAGTGCTTGCTGCATTTCTGGGCCTGCAGCTTATTCAGCTGATCACTCACAGGGAATTCTCTGCAGATTAGACCATCACATTTACACGACTTACATTAAAACACAAAGAAAAAAACACAAAGGACATGGGGATAGAAAATGTTATTGAAATTATTTTAATTTATCTTTTCTCCACCACTGCCATCTCCTCATAATCCAAGCGGATCAAAATGCATTGTGGGATAGACTCAGATATGAAGGATCCAACAGTTGGATCCTTCAAATTTGGGAGATTAAGGCTGCATTTGTCGGCACATTTAAAGGAGCCTTCTAAATGGGACGGCCTTAGTCGACCCCTGTGACGCATTCGGTCTTCAAACGCAGCCTTTGAAGGATGTGGTCCCTGAATTGAGACACAGCTATAGTATTAAAGGGATAGTTCAACATTTTGGCAAATTCGCCCACTGCCATAATCCCTCTAGTTTTATGAGTAGGTTTATTTGTCACTGCCAGCTGTTTTGAGATCGGCAGGGGAGAGATGCGAGCCGCTCAGGGAACTTCAGACTCTCCACAAAAACACACTGGATAGATGGATTATTGTAGTAACCATGACAGCAGCAATCAGCAAATACTGAGGAAGTACAAATATGAATCAATATGAATATGATCTTTTTCTCAACCTAACCAAGCAGTTTTAGTGTCTAAAACTAACCAAGTCATGACCAAACCGAGCCAGTGGCCTTCATTTTCTCTTCTTTTGTCACACAGTCAAAAGCTTCATGTTAAAGAGTGACCACTGCCAAGACCCTAATGAAAAGCCGGCTGCTGTTTCAGTACTTAATCCCCAGGTTAATCCCTGGTGAAAACTATCAGTTGCACATCAGCAGGCCTACCTGGTTGATGATGTAGATGCCGTAGTCAATCTTCTGCCGTCTGAGGATGGGATGGAGGTAGTGGAGCCAGTACTTCAGGTGGTTTTCCCTGTGTCGGAACGGGATAATGATGGCCACCTACGCAAAAGAAATGATTTTGATTTGTTTGTATTTGACTGATAATTGTACAATAAAATGCAATTTACTTGTTTTTTTTTTCATTTTTTAAAATCATCTTCAGAGCATGAGCTGCAGCAATTATATGATCAAGTCATCAGTCAGTCTACAATAAAAATGAATTAATTCATTGATCAAGTCATTGAAAAACTGATCAGGGAGTGAGAGAGCGTTTGTTTAGACTGTACTTGACCAAGCTTTGTCTCATTTCGAGGTGAACTGTTCTGCACCAGAAAATCCTCCCCATAGATCCTCCCAGTTAATGTCACCATGTTGGTTTCATTCATTATGAATGAAGCAGCTCAAGGAGGCAGCTCTCAACAGCATCACAGATCAGAGGCAGATTTGAGGCCGTTCTTTCTCCCTTGTGTTTTGACTGTGTTTTGAATGAGCAGATCTGTGGTGTCCAAGCGGTCCAAGGTTGAACTGTGATTGTATGTTCATGGTAATTTTGTGCTCGGATGAGGATTGGCAGCAAATTGGCCTCGGTCTCTCTATGGTTAAGCGTTGCAATGGGTGCATCTACTTTACCATAATCTTCACTGCCAGTGAAAGCACCCTGACCTCAGTGAGGTGTGATGGAGAGTGAGACACACATTAAACGCAGCTCCTCTCCTTTTTAAACAAACAAATATGATGCTCCACACAGTGAGGAGTGATTAGTGCTTGACAAACATCTTAATGGCTGCTCTGTACAGACGTCTGGTGGGAAATATGGACGCTCATTTTCCAAAATGAAAAAATAAATAATTTTAAAGAAATATAGAAAAAAAACTATAATAGGCCAGAATTTTGACAATTTACCTCAACATGTTTATTAAGTAACTCAAGATCTGACTTATATTACTGTTTTATTTCTTGCATAATTTCATGTGTGTGTGTGTCAGACATATACAGACCTTCCATCTAGGCCGACAGTCAGGAGGGGTGTAGCGGCCTCCCTCCGTCACGTTGGGATTTTCTTTCTGCACTCGTTCCATCGTCATCTGGGAGCTGAACTCGATCAACAAACGCCCCACTGAGGAAACAAGAACAAGACGAGAGAAGGGAAGAGTTAATAAGATGAGTTATTATGAAGACGGTGATAACGGAGAAAGCGCAGGACAGAAGATAAGTCGAAGGAAAAAAAAACTGATGATGGGGAACGAGGGATGCTGGGAGAGGGGGACAGAGAGAGAGAGTTTTTAGCTTCAAAGCAATGGAGTACGTGTATCAAAGCAATGTGTGCAGAAATAATGGTTTCAAGGGATATGCTCTGCATAATGCAGCATTTAATAAGATGCACAGGCTTTGGAAAACATATATTCCTAAAAAATAAACAAAGACTTTGAAGTCAGTTGGCGTAAACACAACATGAAAGGTAATTATGCTGCTCAGTGATGAAGCCACACCATATGTTATATCATCGTAGATCTGTCTATCATTCCTTTGAGTGCTGATGGATCAAATGCTATCTAAATGGGTGTGTGCCTTTGATTGCTTGAGATTGTGGGTTCAGACTAATTCAAAAGAAGAAGGGCAGATCTCATATCTCCAGCAGGGATGATAACTGCAGCCCCGTGCCTATTGAGACCGCATCATTAAGATATAAGAGTGAGCTTCGCTGTTCGGGCTCGAACTAAAGCCCTGCAACTATAACCCTCATTTAAAGAACTCAGACTCTGAGTGTTTGCTTTAGAAAAAAATACAATAATTATGATTATAATTTACTATAATTTTATCATAAAAAGTGTTCATTAGTGATCTTTCACAACAACATTTTTGAGAAGAACATATTACAAACGACATTAAAGCAACGATGAGGTAAAGGTGTTTGAATATGCTCATAATAACTAAAAGCAAAGTGAAAAGTCTGCTTATAGATAAGGGCAAGGCGCATCTGGATCATCTCTGCTTAAAAGACTTTCATGCTGTCTCCAAAAAGCAACTAAAGTAATTTTGTGAAGAAAGAAATTGATCTTAGAATAAACGTTCTGACCCTAATCTCTGTCACGGATCCACACATCAGGCTGGTTATTGCTTGAAGCAGTTATGTTTGTTGGAAGTTATAAAAACTGTCAGGAACAAGTTCGCCCGTTTCTGACAGACACCGTTTTACATCCTACAACAAAAATGGATATTTTGTCACCTCGAGTGCCACAGACAGGACACAGAGGTCAGACGGTTTAGATTTTCCATGGGATTTGTTGTCGATACGAAAAAAAAAGCCTCCTCCTTCAAGACATCAGATTATCTACTAGAGCTGTCAGAGCAATGATTGCATTTCCACTGAAAACTACTGCACTTGCCTTGCATTGAAGTGCATGGATACTCAGTAGAGCAGAGCAGAGGGGGGAGACAGAGAGATAATGGTCATACAGGTATATGAGCTAATAATCCACTTAGCATTGATACGAGTTTTGTGTTGAGAGATCTCCTCCAATCCACACCATGCGGGCCAGTAGTGTGATCGATGGCAACAAGGTTATATGTTCATAACACACCTCTTTATCACACCACAAGAGCTGAATGCAAATAGTCCCCACAGCCCTCTCTCCTCTGACCACTTCTGTCCATCATCCTCCGTCCTCTCCCTGCTCTCACCCGACTAATGTCTCTCGTTCTTTTTCTTTTTTTTTTTTTCCTCTCTTGCACAAATGAGACAGTTGGTAGAACATGGTGTTTTCATTTCGTCTTAGTGAGGCAGTAATTAGCTCTCAGGCAACAAATGAAAGACACAGTATCCGAAGTTATGAGCTCGAGCTCACAAATGTACAGTTTTTACATCAGAAGTTGAGTTGTTGTTGTTGTTGTTTTTTTACATTCTGTAATAAATCCATGTAAACACCTTTGAGCACAAGGTCAATTGAGCAGTGACGTCATCCTTAAAGCCACATATTAAATATACATTTCTACCCACCATCTCCCAGAAATAACCCACTTTTGAGACCTATATTATGCTTTATTTAGGGCACATCTTAAATCCAGTACAAGGCAAAGAAAGCATTGTGTGTTTTTAGTGCACTGTGTCTCTGCAGCAGATAAAGACCCCCAAGCTGACTATAATATAATAGTCCTGACTGAAAAGGTCTATATACAGTTCATTCTGTCTTAATGAAAAGAAACAACGATCCAGATTTGCTTGATATCACTGAACTAAAATACAGGAGGTGATGCACTTCACTGCCATTGTTTCATTGGTGGAGTGTGATGTACGTTCCTCGTTCATGTTGTTTTGATCAAAAAAGATGGTGAAAGGTAAAAGATTTCAGTTTTTTTTCTAAAGAGCCCAGTGACGCAGACACAGAAGACTACTGTGTGTGTGTATGTGGGAGGTTGTGTAATGTGAAGTGAACCGGACCCAAATCTGCAGATCCAGTCGGATCGTTGTTCAAAATATCGTCACAGTAACGGGCCCCTCTGGACCCCGGGCCGGGGGAGTACCGCCCTCTCAGCCTCCCCTTGAAGCTCAGCCCCTGTGTGCATGTGTGTGCATGACAGAAAAAAGTGAGAATGTGGGTTCGAGCTAATGTTAGAGGAGAGAGAGAGATGATAAATGAGAGCTGTAATGTGTGGTAGATTGATAGCAGTGCAATTATCACACATGCGCACACGCACACATTCAAAAGATCTCATGCTTATCTATGTAGTGATATTAGAGTAATACATTACAATCATGCTGCTTGATCGCTTTATGTAGGACACCCACTGCACTTTGGGGGATACATCACTGCTTTGTCTGCAAATATACACTGTACGCAGATCTGCGCACGCACACACACATGGTTTACACACCAGATTCCCCCCCTATAATAATGAACCAACTCTCTGAGCTATTAAGTTAGCCGCACATGTACAGACACAATACACTGAGCGCAGACCTGAGGCAGTAAGCGCTTCAAGCACACACACGCGCACACACACGCAGAATGAGTCGGCCTATTTGAGGAGGTGATTCAGCCTGGGTCAGACTTGATAACAAGGAAGCAGAAATAGGATAAAAATTGGAGCACTCGAGTATTTTGTTGGTTCTGAGGGCTTCGTGTGACATGGCATCCATTCATAGATTGTGCGTGTGCTTCGGCTGTGTCTTTCTCTCTCCTCCTGTCTCATGTTATCGCCCTTTCTCACCACATAACACACAAATTAAAGCTGAAAGTCCCAGAAATACTCCACACAACTTTCAGACCTCTGTCACAAACACTGCCTCCACCACGCCAGTGGCTCTGAACATGCAGTCCATATTTTAACAGGTCCACCTGGTTCCTGATAACCAGGACTTACCCAGAGACATACAGTAACTGGGGTCATACTGGTCTGTCAGCTCCGATCATATGTTGGCTCAATCAACCTTGCAGCATCTAATATTTGCACTCCCTGGTTTAGTCAAGTTTCCCATGTGTCCAGTTTGGATCAAGTGTGAAATCTTCAAGCTGTCGCAACAGTTCTATGGATCCACAGCAAAAATAATTAATCGTTTTATAATTACAATCTGTCTTCTTAGACTGCCACTAGTGAGTCTTCACACTGATGAGAATTCATTAATTAATTTATTTGGGAACAAAATAATCTGCGATTCTATCAGGTTTAAAAAAGTAAAAAGAAATCATCACATGGTGAAATTATTCACCAATTTTTGGTTTGTTTACATTATTCAATCATAATCATGCCATGCTGCTCCTTGCACAAACGTCTGAGGGCAAATTTGGTACATCTGGTAAATGTCCTCAAATTATGTCACCTCAGTCAGTGTCGACTCATGATGAAGACTTTTGAGTTTGAAATTGAAAGAAGCCAAAGACGCCTCGGGGGCTAGAAGATAGAAAGACAAGACTTCTGTAATCTCTGCTTGAGGCTAGCAGCTGGAGGCTGCATTAGCTGCCACCACAACAACAAGCCTGAATCTCTCGCCAACTATTAGGGAACTGAAGTGCATTGTGGGAAAATATAGGAAACTTAATTTAACCAAAATTAAGCAGACATGGAATAAAAAACAAGACTGTTTCTCTGGTTCTGCTGCATCAATATTGATCTCTTTTTATAATCATCAAATGATGTCAGTGCAGTGCAATACTTAAAGCACTGGAGCAGATGCTATTTAATATTGATTACCTTGTTAAAAAACAACTACATTGTTTGAGTGCATAAAGTTTAAAACTTAAATTAAGTTTACTGTATATTATTATATATTTCCAGGATAAAGAGTAAACTTTTAAATTATATCTTTGTTCTGTGATTGCAATCAAATCCTTGATTTCTCAGCATTACACATAGTGCACAGTTATATAACGAAATGCAAAATTAACACCAACAACTTCCTTCACAGTAACTAGGGATCAAATCTGAATAAAAAGAAAAACATCAGTGGTTTAATTTGATATACTTAAACAACTTCCATCTGCCTTTGAAGTGTGGCTCCATGAAGATAACACCATGACTTGTGTTGTTGCAATGTCAGCGGTCAGACCATCTGACTACACCAACTACACAACAACAGGCTGGTTGTTAATCAGCAGCTCTGTCCTGAGACATTTTGTGCCTTCCTGTTACTTAAGTGACAAGTGAGGCAGCACCCGGGTCAGATTTCTGGGAGAAGTTCTGAGTTCATAATTGAGTTTTGGTTCTTTGGCCTCGGGAGGAGCAGAGAAGTGGGAGTCAGAGAAAGTGAATAAATGGAAAGAAAAAAGTAAAGAATAGAAAGTGAAAGGCAAAAAGAGAGAGACAGAGGGAGAGGGGGGGAAAGAGAGATTGTTTCTCTCCTCCTGCCTCCCACTGACAAAGGCTCTGTGACAATAGAGACTTTCTGCTCTCTGAATCTTATTAGCCTGTCTACTCTCCTTCTCTTCTCTTTCTCTCTCTCAATCATTTACAAGTGTCTCTCCCAACTGCAGGCTGTAATTGCTATTCTTCCAGAGGCGGGGAGAGAGAGGGAGAAAAAAGGGAAGGAGGTAGAAAAAGACAGGAGGGGAGTGTGAGGAGAGAAAAGATGTGATGGGAAGTGGGGAGGGAAATGTGCGTGAGAAATTAGGGAAAGAGGAAGGAGTGAAAGAAAAATGTCTTCAAGTCAAGTTATAGATTTTTTTTTTTTTAACTTAGCTCATACAAAATCAATCATTTTACCTCTGTCCCCTTCATGTTTTCATCCCCCTCTCCTCTTGTCACATCTTTTTAACAGTCTTCAGTCTGGGTCTATCCTCTAAAAACGATCAGCTGCAAAGGCTGTGTTCAAACATGAAACCCTGATTGTGGGCTTGTGCTGTGTTTGTATGCAAGTGTGCGTCTGTGCGCGCACGTGTGTGCATGTATTTGTGTGAATTTACTGGATCAGAGGATTATTGTTATCTAAGAATCTCCTTGACATGCAAAACATCCAGTCATCTGTTTGTGTGGGTGTGTATTTATGCACAACACGCGCAGTGGGTGTGCATGTGTGTGCCAGAAAAAGAAAAAAAAAAAAAAAAAGAAGAGATGAAGGGTTAACAGTGGTGTATTTACAGCAAGCACAAAAGGGAGAGAACACGGCGACATCCACAAACTGATAGCTTTGTTGTCGCGGGCCATGTTGCCGTAAAATAAAATCCAGGCAACAGAAAGAAAACATGAATTTCTACGGAAAGGATAAACTGGTCTGTTCGGGGTTGCTGTTCTGCAGCCATCTTTCAAACACAGTGTGCCAGTGTTTCGTTGAGAGCACAACAGAAAGAATATGTAAAGAACAGTTCCACAATGATAACATTTCTAAACCATGACAACAAAACCAAGTAACAAAAACTGCACTGAAATGGACCGAAATATAAAGGTTGGAGCCCTGAGATCAGCATGAAAGTGTCCCAGTTGAATTATCAACATAAAGCAACAGCAACTACATTTGCAATGATCTGGTTCTTTGCTAAAAAAAAAGAAGCAAGCAGCTGCTGTGATATGAACAAGAGTGGGCCACACCTACAGTGACGCTGATCAGCTGATTTAGTCACCAATGTAATGGTCTGCAAGTGACTTCAAAGTTAACACAAAGTGACCATAGTGGCAGAAAACAACTGCAAATAGACACAAACTGATCACAAAACAACGCAAACTGACCATAAAGAGACAAAACACAACCATGAACAGACACAAACTTGTCAAAGGAGACCAAAACTGATGACAAAAAGACACAAACTGACCACAGCAAAACACCAACTGACTACAAAGATACACAAAACAACCAGAAAAACACAAAGCACCTACAAACAGACAAAGCGGTTCCAATGAGAAACAAAATTACCACAAAGAAACTCAAAGCATCTACAAGAAACTATCACAAGAAGGCAAAAAAAAACACACCTGCAAAGAGAGAAAGGGGGGCTCGGTGGAGGGGGTTTGTGATGACACTGACCAGGGTCCCACTGTTGTTATAGGAAAAATACAATCACCAAACTTCTTATAACTTATCAATGATGAATCAAAGCCACAGATCTGCTACAGACATTTTCCCTTGGATTTGTTTTGTTCCCTGTTCAGACACGCTCACTGCCACGCAGAGAGGGAATACCAATCTTTAATCATTAGGAAATATATTTCCATTTTCTGGCATAATGTATGACAAACATTGTGTGCGTACACAAACAAGCTTTAACAAGAAATTTCATTAGCGAGTGTGAATTTTAAGCAGGCTGACGGAAGTAATTACAGAGTGAGGAGCTTCAGACGTTCTGGAAAAGGTCTTTGATTGTGCTGTGTCTCGCATCAACTAACAGTACTTTTATCAGCATTTACTGAAGTACTACTCAATGCTCTATTCAATAGCAGTGTTGCGGATCATTACCCAAACAAGCAAGGCAAAAAGCACTTAATGGCTCCGATCCATGTGCACAGTATGTTCACTGATGTGTTTTTGTAACGAGACAGAAGAGGTTGCAAGTAGGGGGCATGAAGACAGATGGAGAATGCATGTAACACAACAATGTATCCTGGCATAAGAGACAGGGCGTGTGAAGCAAGAAAGAGAAGTGGGCAAGGTAAGCAAAGAATAAAAGATTGAAAGAAAAGGAAAGAAAGGAAGGAGAGTGAGACGGACAGCAGGGGGGAGAATAAACAGAAAGAGAGAGAACGACACAGCTGAGGAAACAGAGGTAGAAAACAGTGGAAACACAAAGTGAAGCGAGGGTGACGGAGAGTGTGAGGCTGCGAGCCAAACTCCATGGCAACATAACACCAGTGATATGAAAGTGTTGTTTCACTTCAATGCCAGGCCGTTACTGTTTGTAATTGTCAGGTTTCTTATTCTCTTTGTATTACAGTCTGTCAGTCTTATAGAGAACCAGGGAAATTATACAGTGCAAAACAAGTGATAAAGAGCCCATTCGCTTCCATTACATTCACATTAAGTTACTACATCATCAGATGACTTTTTACTTCTGGGTTGGGGTTCATTTTAAGGCTGCAATTTTACAACTGTCTCATGTTCACAGCTGCCACAGTATCAAAACCAGGAGGGACAATAACGCCTGGAATGATTTATTATTCAATCAGAACTTTGCTCTATTTCAGTCCTGTATAGTCATAATTTCTAATAATATAATCCATTAAATTACCATGACCTAGACTCAGAACTGAAAACTGGATGTGTGTATTAATATATGAAAAATTATTAATTCATTTAAATTTATTTAAGCTTTTGCAACATTTTACACTCTTAACACTCTTACATTATAAGACGATGAGCGTCTAAACTACAGCAGCTTGCAGTGTGTATAAAGACTGAAACTCCACAAATAAGGACTGAGCTGAACTTCTTACTCACATTACCTTTCAAAATAATCTCACTAATAGTTCACAAGAGTGTAAATTTGCCCAACATGACTAATGCTCCCGTCTACAACAGGCGAGGGAAAATATTAAGACTTTTTGATACCTTATTTTGTGAAAACTGGATTCAGTGAACATTTAAAAACTTTCAAAGACCAGTGCTTATTTTGCAGGTTCACAAAAATCAAATTCACATAGAATTACTACGTGACAATAGTGTCTTGTGAACTAGCATGGTATACTTTAAGCTATTGTTAGTTAGTAGAGATCTGGTGCAGTCTATTTCATGTTGTCGGTCTGTTTCTGTCTATTTCAGTCTATTGCTATCTATCTCCTGGGATGGATGCTCCCACTGGGAGGCACCAAAATCAGGTCATCTATGTTGGAGCCCCTTTGGCTTATATGTATGTGGATGTATATTACTGGTTAATTTAGAATTTATTCTGCTTTATACTTTCCCTGATCAGAACTGTTGTTTGTTTTGTGATGACTGTGCCTCAAGCTGAAACCCATGGGTCTAAACGATAAGTTGTTGTGTATACTTCAGGTGCTGCTGGGTTTTGGGCTCTTTTGACTTTCTCCCTGCTCTGTGCATGTCATGTCAGATACATGGACTGCCCTCCTACAGTCAATTTCTTACACTTTTATTTCAATTAAAGGATGATAAACCATAGCTTTCTGTAATTATTATGTTAATTGAATAATCACTATGGCAAAACGGGTAAATATTTTCTGTTTAAAACCTCCTCTGATGTGACTTTTATGTTTTTATTTTTCAAACATGACAGCAAAAACTAAATATCTACATCTAATTAAACAATGAAAACAGGGAAAGAAGGAGAGCAGAAACAATCCTGTGTTGTTTTAATCACACAGATTGTTGTTCAGTTTCCTCTTAAAAAAAGAAAAACCCAGACAATTATGTTAACGTAATCCCTGATTATCATCATCCTATTAATCTGGAATTGACCTATTCCAAGTAATCTAGGGACAGCAGCCACAGTACAGCCGAGCTGTGTGCTGGCTCGTTCAACCATACAAACTTGTGTGTTTTGGTGTGTGTTTCCCTAGATGCTGTTTTTGGCAAGATTTGGACTGTTCTCCCTATTACATGATATCAAATCTGCATGAGTGGCAGATGAAACAACAGTAGCAGGCCAGCATGTATGTGTGTGTGTGTATCATGCACGTGTGAGAGTGTGTGTGTGTGTGTGTGTTTGTGAGCATGTGTTTGGCAGTGCAGCTACAGGTCTCACTGGCACTGTCCAGCTGGCATACTGATGTGGTAGTTGGCACATATGCTGGCACAGGCGCACACACACACATATATTATGAACACTGTTCTCGGAAGAGTCAGTATCCTGAAATAGACATAGCCAAGTGCATGAGGGCTCCAAGGTCATGATGCTGTCAGAGCACACTGAGCCTTGCTGTGGTCAGACGTGAAATGGTGCAGGGAGCTGGTTTCACGCTGCCAAAGGATTACAATGTAGACTCAAGTATTCATTCTACCACGCTTCAGCCAAGAACAACTCTGCTAAATAAATTCATCATTGGTCCAGTGCTGTGTTCAAGTCTTGACATTTCTCCAGCTTTCTGTGGAGTACAGTCAGATCGACAGACAGAGAGAGAGAGAGAGAGACAGAAACACTCTGTACAAGAAGGTTAAAGTTTAAATGATACGTGAGCTGCATTAGCTGCTTAGCCTTGTCTATATAAAGCCAAACTTTAAGATAAAATGAGATTTCAGTCACGTTAGTTGTTTTGTTGTTCACAAGTGCTAACAGTAAGATAAGAAAAGTCAGTTGAGCTGCTTTGTTTACCTTAAAGGCAGCAATCCCACACACTGCCAATCACTTTACTCACTTTATAACCATCTTGGTCCTCAGACCTTCATCAGGCCCAGTTCATCAAGGTGGTGTCACACAGAGAGCATCGTATATGTACTGACACTGGGAGCTGACCCAGGAAAAATGTCATCAATTAGAGGACTCCAGCTGCGCCTGCAGTATCAATGCAAATGAGGGTCAACGAGCTCATTAAATAAACTAAACAAACATGGTATGGGGCTCTCATTAAAGAAATTACTGTGAAACACAGATTCACATTAAAAGAACATTATAGTCGCTGTGTTTCAGGACAAGTGTAATTATAAAACATTGAAGGCTAACATAAGGTCAGATGATGATTTAGCTGTTGACTTCACTGCTAATAGAGGCTAATGCTAGGCTAAAATAATAGGCTAGGCTTCAATGTCAGCTACTTTAGCTTGATTAGCTTCTTTATTGACCATAATGTCAGTGGTTGTTGTTATAATTTGTTGCTCAGAGATGCTAATGTTAGTTCTTTGAATATAATAAAGTGAGTTACATCAGCTACATTAGCTTCTGTAACTTTAATCATCATAAAGACAAGTTAAACATCAAAAATGTTTGCTGCTTCCTTTGGTCGTGAAGGTGAATGCTACGCTAAAGTCTTGGCTACTTAAAAGCTAACATTAAGATGAAAAGTTCAGACTGAAAACAGAGTTCATTTCAGAGACAGCTTGGCACACAGAAAGTAGTCTTTCAGAGAGTAGGTCATGTCGCGCACATGTTAGTAGCTGAACGGAATCTGACATTTGACATTTCTGAGGCTGTACTTTGAAGTGTCTTGTGTGCATGTGTGTATTTGTCCGTGCACACACACAAACACACACATAACTCCATCACAGAGTATCAGTGTCCCTCTGCTCATGTTCTTCCTCTGCTTTAATCTGCTTCTTTTCTGTATGTCACCATTAAAGGCCATCTACATATGTCCAACTGTGAGAGGAAGATACAAATGCCAAACACACACACACACACACACGCGCGGACGGAGATACTGTCGTCGGTGAACCTGACTCCTTGAAAGACAGCTTGTTCGGAAATTAATTCAAAGCAGTCGTTCAAGCATGCAAAGAGGATGGCGCACAGACACACAGTGGGAAAAATAACACAAAAACAAATTAATTTGAAAGCGCTGACGGATCGAGAGGATTGAATTCGTGTGAGGCAGGGTTTTTGGTCATTTCGGCAGCTACTGAGAAAAGCCGGCATTTCAGCTTTTGGTCTCAGGTTTCTAATAGTGAAGGCAGGAGTTCAGAAATGTGAGGAGTGCAAGAACTAGACTAATATGGTCTCTCATTTTGATCTTATTAACAGCAACAACAGGCTCCAACAGGACAGGGCAGGATGAGTGACAAATAAACACAGAGAGTTACAGCAATCAAGGAAGATGGACACTCAAGCACGGTATGGATCTGAGACACTAACATGAATTTGCGAAGAAATTAAGCTGTTTATGTCTCAAAAAGTGATTGGACCCTCATTAAAAATGCAGTTAAGACCTCTTATGAAGCGTAATCCTCCATTAAATTATCAGTGAAACAAAAAAATGTCCTCTTAACTCTGCTTCACCACAGCAAATGGCTTAATTTGACCTCGAAAAGTGTTTGCACTGTGGCTCATTGTTTAATGATTTTGCAGTCTATTGTAATTACACTGGGTGTAAAATGACTTAATGACCGTGAGGGTGAAAAGCAGGCTATATGTTTTAATTTGAGAGCCTTGGAGCTACAGGAACAAAACAGCTACAGTATTTTTTTTTAATTCTGCACCATATGGCTTATTCTGTTTTTTTTTTTTTTACTTTACTAAATTAGGGAAACAAGCCAAAGAAAAACTAGAGCTGAAGTCATTCATGCCTGTCTTAAAACTCGGAGCAACTGTAGCAATGAACTGAAACAATGAATCAAAAGCAGCCTGATAAGTCAGGCCCTTGTTTACTCCACAGTGCATCACTATAATTAGGAGCCACACAGAGTCATGGATGAATCTTCACAGGAAATAACAAAAACAGAAAACAAATTTTCTGAAAAAAAAACAAAACATAAATGTGCTGTGTATGTGTCATGTTATTATTATTATTATTATAACAATTACAGCACAGATAATGACTATTATTATTATCATTATTATTACTACTACATGATTAGAAGTGGATATAGGAGTGTAAAATCATTTAAAGTAGCAGTGGGAGGTCTGTCATGGTGTGCCACTTTCTAAAAAGTTGAAATTGAATGTCAGTTTTTTTTATGTTAATGTCAGTGTTTTGTAGAAATAATAATATTTATAGCATGATGTCTCAAGTAGTCTGGAGCTGTCATGCTTTATTTCTTATGTGGAGCCTTTTGAATTTGTGCATCTTTTATGCCCATGTGCTCTTCTAAATGCTCAGGTTGTCAGGGGAAACAGTGTTTGTTATCATGGTGACAGCAGTTCATCATACGTGACATTACAGACTCTACAGCACGTTTAAGAGGTGTAGGGCAGGTAGGCTACTAGTGGTTGGTGGTAACAACAAAACAACCCCTTAGAAGAACTAATAAGCAGCTGAAGCCGTGTCCTCCTCTCGTCAACTGCTGGTTTTCTGCCTTTGATCCCCAAAAGGCTAAAATATCAACCAGCAAATGCATATGATTTGGCTAAACAACAACCTTCACAACAACACGTCAGCTGTGTTTCCTGACCGTGAAACCAAAGTAATACGAGCACAGAGTTGATAAGGATAAAATATAAATTTAATAAAACACTAAGTGCCCTTCATTACAGTGAATCAGAGGGTGGCTTTTTGCCTTTAATTGACAGGACAGCAGAGATAGACAGGAAATGGGGAGGCAGAGAGAGGGGGAATGACACACAGCAAAGGGCACGCCGGAGGACTCGAACTGGGGCCCGCTGCAGTGAGGACTATAGCCTCTGTGTATGGGGCGCCTGCTCAACTCAGTGAACTATATGACGTCCCTTAACTGAGTCATTTAAGAGAACTACATGACCCCAGCTACTCACAACAGGAAATGTTTTCAGTGGAGCCGCGGGTTAGATCGAGATCTACTAGCAGACAGTGGCAGAAAACAGAGAGCTGTCTCTAAAACAGATGCTGCTCTGTAGCCATTAAGAAGACCCCCTCATTGGCTGTGTATTTAACAGTACGCCAGCGTTGGCATGCCGACTCTACCTTGATCCGGCTCTCCGACTCCCGCTTCTACCAGCTTATTGCCACAACAACAATACAATGTTGGTGCCTTTTATACAGGATGGTGAGGCAGAACAAAAGCGCATCGCTCCTGCCTTGAACAAGCTGTGCAAAAAAGGGGTTGAGAGATGGAGTGAAAGAGAAAACGTAATGCTTTCAATTTCTCCAGCTGGTTGTGTTTACGCAGCCAGAAGCCTTGACAGCCTGGTGCAGACTTTCCCCACACACCTGGGGTCTCTACTGCACTTCCCTCTACATTTATAGACCTAACTCTTAAGACAATATATAAGTCTACAGTCCAGAGAAAATCATATAGAAGTTACATTTCTCTTATTCAGTGACCTCAGCTGCGGCGTTCCGTTGCATACGTTAATGATTTATGCTTAGAGCAGCAGCTTAAATCAGCACTCAGCAGCTGCTGTTAAAAGCCGTTTGCACTCAACCACACACCATATTGTGAGACCTTGTTTGTTGCAGTGCTACATTCATATTCAAATGTTACCGTAAAGTCCTCTGCTGTGTTGCTGAAATGTAAATAAAGGAATTAAAAAAGGGGATTAAAAAAAAAAACCTTTGCTCTTCCAAAACTTTTCTCAGTCCTGTAAATCATTATGCTCACAGATTCAGCAGCTGTCTCTGTATGCTGCACATTAACATTGAAATATGAGTCTAGCCCGCATACAATTGGCAATACACACACACACACACACAGGGAGAGAGAAAATGGCTAATATGAAAGTACCAACACCAAGAGCGACTTATATAAAACAACTTTGTATATTTTTGTATACAACATTGAGTTATAGACTATAAACAAACTTACCTTATACATACATTTTCCCAACCTTAACTCAAAGTTTCACACAGAAACTTCATGATTTACATAATGGGGACTTTTTGTGCCAAGTATAAAGTTGTTTCCCAGTGTACTACTGTGTGTGCGTGTGTGCCCAGCTGACAGTGATATCCATCTGTAGGAATCAAAATAGACAGTGAACTGTGATTCCTTTCAGTTTTGGCACACACACCTCAGCCAATTCAATTACAGATACACACGCGCGCACACACGCGAAAACACCACAAACCGCTCAATAACAATAAATCATAGCCTTCATAACAAATCAGCTCTTTTCACCTCTCATTCCCAAACAACAACATTCACTGATACAAGAACACAATACGATAATGAAATCATGGCAGCACGGCGATCTAATGAGACTACCTCCTCTCCTCTCACTGCCTCTCATTTGAGGTAAAAAAAAACAAAAAAAAAAACTGCAGAAACAAGATGAGTAATGTACAAGGAAGTATAAATGTAAATGTAGACTTAACTTACTTAAATGTAGGCGGAGGTCATTTTCACACAGTGGATCATAATCGTGCACCAACGTTTGGATTATCACAAAAAATAAAATGTCAAAGCCACATTTCATTAACTTCACCAAAATTATTCACAGCTCTCAGTTGAGTGAATTGTCTTCCTCAATTAATGGAAAATAAAATGTCTTTTGAGAACTAATTATTATTTAGCCATAATGATACTAAGTAACTGATTATTAGCGGGCGAACTGCTGGACTGTGTCGCCTAATGTCGGCTACACTTCCTGCAAAATCGTATCTCCAGATTAACCCTGTAACACCCAGCCAATCACTTCCAAATTAAAACTAATGGACTGTTTTTGACTGTAATAATCTTGCAATGATTGTGGGTGCACTGTTGCCAGGGATTAATTACACTCCAGGCCACTCTGTGTGTGTTTTCAGCCACGTTCTAGGGATGACTGGTGTTATTTGGCCTGTTACTTTGGTTCAGATTGAAACGTCTTCACAGTTATTGGATGGATCACCATGATATTTGGTACAAATATTTATATTCCCCAAAGGATGGATTGTGATGTCCACTTATTTAAAGTCTTGATATCCAGTGGGAGATATATTTGTTGTTTTAATTACCAAAAAATCAGTCACTATAGTTTTAGATCTCGTCAGTCAAAGGAAAGGCTCTCCTCTGATTGGTTGACTGAATGACTGAATAAAAATACAGCCCAAAGAAACTAATTCCTACAAGGCCTGATGGTGGCTCCTGAAGGCCTTGTAGACGAAGTAGACTGCTTTTTTGTGACATCACAAAGTTACAGAAGTCCTGACAGCTGGTTATAAGTCACAATTTCTGAATACAGGCTGTGTGCATTCCTCTAATGACTTAGTTCTCTGATACTTTAGCAGTATAATATCAATCCTTGACCTACTTGAGTAAAAAAAAAAAGTAAAAAAAAAAAATCATGGAAATCTCAGCTTTTCATCTAACGCCATCATCAGGACAAAATTGTACCTGTACTGTATCTAAAAAAATATGAAAATTGGATGTAAAACCATTGACAGACAGGCAGAAGGTCTCTCAAAGGCACATTCACAAAATTACCCGCACACACACACACACAATGTTCAGACTTTGGCTGTGGCTCAAATGGGAGCCGATTTAACTGATGTAACTGCAGTTTTGCTTCTCTGCTGGGTTGAAACCCCTGGCAACCCAACTCTATCCGTCTCCACAGACACAGTGACAGATCCGATTTCGACAGTGTGCTCCGACAGACCTGAAAGAAGAGGGAGATGAGGAGAAGGCTGTGGGGAGGAGAAAGAGGTGGGAAGGAGGAGAAATGGAGAATTGCAGAAAGTGGGAGAGAGAATAATGAACTGAGCGGAGGGATGTGGAGTGAATGAGAGGGAGAGAGAAAAGTGCAAAGGGGCAGGGAGAGACGAGGGAGGAAAATGAATGGACAAGTAAGAGAGGAGAAAAGGGGAGACAGTGATGGAGGGAGACAGAGAGTGTATGGAGGAGGAGGAGGAGGACAGAGGAAGGACAGAGGAAGGACAGAAGGCTTCTTTTGTTTGCTCTTCATCAGCAGCTGTCCTCTCCTCCCTGTCCGACATGCTCTTTCATCTCTAGCCATGCAGAGATAAAGGGAGAGGAGAGGAGAGGAAAGGAGAGGAGAGGAGGATGTTCTTACAGTAATCTGATCTTTCTTCTTTCTCTCTGCTACTTTTATTCTCTGTCTCTCTCCTGTAGAAACCTGAGAGCGTTCTGGTGCAGCTACCATGATGATAAGACGTCACTCGTCCATTGAACCTGTCAAACATGGTCGACAAGTGAATAAAGCACATGTTGTGCCGAGTCCACTTGTACTTCCATCCATTCACAGGTGCTGAGCTGGAATATAAGGTGGTGAGAAAGTGCACACGTGGATAAAGGATGGATGGAAAAGACAAGAATTCTTGCATTCAAATGCTACAGCACCACACGCACTGATCAACCCCGATGCCTAGAAAACCTGTTTTTTTATTCGTTATTTGCTTTGCCACAAATATTTTGGAGGAGATTTAATTGCTGCCTTGGACTACGCTCTCTGGTAGTGTTTGTTCCAATCAGCGTCTTGTTCTTCTGCTGCACAGAAGTCGTGGGAAGGAGGTTGAGAGAAACTTTTGGGTCCAACATCCCACTGAGATTAGGCTTCGAAAAAAACTTTTCTAAAGGTTTGGAAAAACAGCACGGTTTGGTGCGAGACAAAATCTCAGAGGGATGTCTCTTGCCTCAAGTCAATGCCAATGTAGATCTCAAATATTTAACCAGAACAATGATGCCAAAAACACAACTACAACAGCGTTTATCACGCACCATTTGCCAAGGGAAGGTAACAGTAGGGAAAACAAATAAAATACATTGCAGCTTGTTCAGCTGGAACATTTTCTGATGGCAGGGAACAGTTTGCAGATACATTCAGTTTTGACAGCTGTTTACTCTGTTGTTAGAAGAAATAAATTCCAAGGAGCATTACATTTTATATAAAAAAGATGAATGTATAGTTAAGAGACAGCTTGTGCTGATTCTCCATATTTTGAGGGGAGGAGTTGGAACAGAAACACAGAGTGAACCAACTGGTCACTGTCTTTGTCTGTCTGCTGTTATGTACAGCCTAAAATACGTTTGACTGAAAGCTGCAGCCTGTGTCCGGAAATGAGGTCAAAGAGGAGGATGAAGCAAAATACTGAAGCTGCAAAACCAAAACAATGAGCTGAAAGAAGCTAAAGTGGGCTGTAGATCGCACAGCAACTGCAAAGTACAGTAAGTAAGTGAGATATTACACATAAACATTCGACCCACAGCTTTAAGGTTCAATTTAATCTC
>OMNW01009014.1:0-22479 GCA_900303245.1 Selene dorsalis
TCCACTAATATGAGGATCCTCAATTTATATTACACAGGGATTTCAAGGAGATGCAGGAGTCGCTGGTGCACCTGGACCAAAAGGCGTCTCTGTGAGTGATCTGAGAGCTCTTCACCAAATGATAAATGATGATATTCATTTTTGAATGAACTGTTATGTTTCTGTGTTTTGTTGCAGGGTGATTCAGGTGTAAAAGGTGACAAAGGAAGTCCAGGAACCAGGGTAAGCAATACTGTAACAGTATTTATTCTTTTTTTTAATGTAAACAGATCTGCATGCTTCACATTCACACAACAGTTTGGTGTGTGTGAATAGCCTCCTACAGCTGTTGGCCACACAGCTCCACTGCAGCTCATACAGCAGAGGCTCAGCATCTTGTTCAGGACCACTTCGTGGTACTTGCTGAGGGATGAGAGAGACTTATTTTGACATGTCCATGTTTTCCCACCATGACTTGAAGCTGTGCAGAGTTGACACTGCAGATCCTGACGACAGGGTTAATTTCTGACTGGGATAGAGACAGAGAGAGACCAGTCTTCTCAGAGGAGCTGAGAAGTGAGGGGCGTAATAGCACAAACAGATGTGGCTTCCTTGATTCACTCTCCACACTTCCTGTCGGACTCTGTGGGGGCGTTTGGCTATAATGCACCTCATTCAGACCTGGTGAATTGTTGATGTCTGCACTTTCCTTTGAATTGCTAAGACCTTTTGCCATTACACTGATGCTGTCCTGCTGTTTAGACTGCTAATAATCCAGTAAAAGGTTATCTCACATTATCAAGAATGGCTCCCTGCTGAAGTAGAGACGTTTTTGTGATTGTGATTTCAGTGATACTGTGAGTAACAGATCACAACAGGGAGTTATCAGAAACAGTTGTAAAAATGACTTGCCATTCTGACATGTCAACTTAAATTTAAAGGTAAAGCACGTTAACAGTAGCAGTATAAAATGAAACAGTCAATATGGAATCAGTACGTGGATTACTTTACCATATGGCAGTGTGAGGATGTGCTACTCTATAGCTCCATTCAGAAAAGCTCATGCCAGGTTTGGAACTGTCCATCAGCCGGTCAGTCAATCAGTAAGCAATTTCCTGTAGGTGAAAAGTGGAAAAGTATTTCCCTCAGTCAAGTGATAAAGGGAATAGGCTAAGGTGGTTTATAGGAGGCACCTGGGGTTCAAGTCGGGGCAATGTTTGCTAAGGGAAAAGGCAGGGATGTGTTTTGGGTTACACTTGAATAAATCTTAAATGCCTTCAGTAGCTACGTTGGCAGCTACAGTGATGACACTGCTGGACAGTCAGTCAGTCAGTCAGTCCACACTTAAATATAGATATTCACAGTGCCCAGACATTCAATTATAATTATTTTGATCCACCTGATATGATTTATGACCAAATCCCTGCAGAACCAAAAACATCCCCAGCACTGTGCCAGTGTTAGCACATTACACCTGCTAAATATCAACATGCTAACACTGAAGACATCTAATTTTGTGTCTGCCCTTTACTCCCAAAAGACACAAAAAAAGATCCCACAACTAAGAGTTCTTTCGTTTCCTGTTGGCAACATTTATGTGAATTGTAGTGATAATAGCTACTGCAGGACACTGAGAGATCTTTTTCTTTGGATTTTCTGTTGAGGTTTGTGTTTTTCAGCTTTATCTGTGCTGCTGTGCTATGGCTGTACATGCTGACCGTTCAAAGTTATTGTTTTGTATTTTTGTTCCAGACACAGTGGAAATGTGTGTAACATTATGGGAGCAGACTGTGACATTAAGACTTAACAAGCATTTGGTGTTTCGATGAGCAATTTTAAAACTTTTAATTACCTTATCGGTCACTGATTATTTCATATTAGTAGAGCACCAAATTCTAGTTTACTGTGTAAGCCCAATATTAAATGCATCAACATCCCTCTGTTTAATGTGCCTTTTCAACTGTGTATAAAAACTTGAAATTTCAGAAAAAGGGGTCATTATATGGCAACAATAAAGTTTTTAGATTTGGCTGAGGTGATGAATCAGTAAAAACAAAATGCAACCAGCTGCGACTTAAAGCGATTTGCAGGAAATTCAAATAAAATCTGCACTACATTTGGATGGAAACTTTCCTAATGTCTTTTACAGTTAGAAATGTTTTACACATGTTTTCTTGTCCACTTGTTTCCATTTCAGGGTCAGGCAGGGTTGGATGGTTTACCTGGAAAACCTGGAGTTCCTGGGAAAGATGTAAGTTGCAAATCTCTACAGTTACTGACAGTTCAGTTTCTGCTTTGTCAGCTTTGCATTAATGAAGCTTTTGTCTAAAATCAATTAGGGTTTCAGAGGACTGGTTGGTGCACCTGGTCCCAATGGAGTTAAAGGCGACAAGGTATGTCCCTCCTCTTGTGCTGTATGCAAAACACCATGCTCACTTCATCAGAAACAATTCAAAGAGGATGTTGCCTTAAGCATAATGTTATCAAGTTGATATAAATCATTTTGAAGAGGTATCATCAGTCTCCCAGGCTACTGTCTGTGCTCCCCAGACATTCCTCACTCTCCTCGGTGCACCATCAAAGTTAGCCCACTCATTTGTCTGAGAAAATAAAATGCAGACTTCATTTGTCTGTCTGTAATTACCGACTTTGATGATTCTTCCAGTTGATTCTTCCACATGTTTACACCACACCCATATGCATGCACAAAGATCCAAGCATATACACATACGCACAAAGAGCTTCTGTGGCACTTTACCCACAAGTTTCATTTTCCTTTGGGCCTACAATTAAGTACACATTTTAACACGCGTCATCTCATAAATTATGGTCGGTGCTGTATCATTACCGTATTGCCTGAGGGACTTCGCTTTGAGAGTCTCTTGATTCTAATAACAGGGTTTTTCATCCTTGTTGTGTGAACTGTGTCACAGGGGGAGAGAGGCATTCCTGGATTACCTGGTGATGTGGTGAGTATCAACAACAGAGCAAAACTTTATAAGAATAATGTTCTTTAAAATTACAGGCTTGTTTTCACAATGACATGATGAAAAACATTGTAGCGTGAAGTGGTATGGACAACAAACATCAATTTAAAAACCAACAAACGAAAAGACCCATATAAGAACAGTTCCTGCTGTCCTGTTGTAACTACAATTGCACATCTTCACAATTATTATTATTTTAAAAAAATCATAGACACTGATCTGACTGCAAGCACTAGTATGTATTCATTTATTTCCATTTTACTGTGTGTACTTCACTCAAGATTCAGGAGGAATTAGTAATGAATGTAGTCATGAATGTTCCAGCTCTGTGAAGAAAGATGAGCACATTTTTGCAATATGTTTTTCCATCAACATAAAAATAATAATAATTTGGAAAAAGAATAATAATAAATAAAGAACATCTTATTTGCATGAATGGTTCCATGATGATATACTGTTTGCGCCAGAAAACACTAGAAATACAATTTATGGTAGTGGGAGAGAGTTACTGATTGTCTATGGCCATATTACATTACAATTATTAGACTGTGTTAGAAGAATGAATTTGACATTGATATACTATTATGAAAATCATTAGTCTGACTTAATGTACTTAGTTACTTGTGTTAATTTCAGGTTCAGAGAGAAGGCTTACAGGGTGATAAGGTGAGTAACTGATTAATCATAAAATGGTTTATCTTTTTTTCTCATCAATAGATGAAGTCAAATACTACTTATTATTTATCATTAAGTATAATTAACACTGTGTATTAGGAATTGAAATTGGCAGCAGATTATTAATGCAGTGATCAGTGTACAAACAAAGCTAAGAAGACCACTATGGCTTTATTTTGGTTTATTTACATGGCAAGACTGTATTTCAAATGATTCTTTATAAATACATTTTAACCACATCTTGTAACCCACCACATTGTGAATATAGTATTATGTGTAAAACATACTTGTGTGTTTGACCTGTTTCAGGGAGAAGGTGGACCTCCTGGGCCTCCAGGGGCCGACGGCCCCCCAGGGCCTCCTGTAAGGAACATGATTTAAAACGTCCCTCTTATATGTTTCCTCTTTCCTGCTGTTCAGCTTTTGATGATTTGCTGTTGTGGAACAGTCACCTGTTCAAATGCAGAAAACATGCTGTTAGAACTCCTGCTGACTGTGAGTGTTTTATTCCTCAGGGTCTTCCTGGACCACAAGGCCTACCCGGAGAGCCTGGAGAGTTTGGCCAAAGGGTAAATATTGATAGAAGTTTATCTTAACGTTATTCACAAGTGCATATGTATGTACAAGGTTTAATTATATCACTAGACAAATCATCATCTAAAGGCGCACTCTTTTTATTGGTGCATCTGGCTGTCATGATTGATGATTGAAGATAATCTAATATCAAAATCTTTGATGGAACCATTTTATAATTTTGGATCGGAAGACCGTTGCACCAGTGGCTTTTGTTGATATTGTTTAATACAAACAAATTACCAAGGATATACAGATCTCCACACAAGCTGTGGCTATATCCCATGTACTGTAACCTGAGTTAGGTATTGAGGTATGTTGAATTAGGATGTGGTTTACACAGGAGTCAAACCTTATTTTTTAAAAGCTAAATATTCACCCTAAATGCACAATATTCAGAATATACATAATATTTTGCTGCCAAGCAGGACTGACAAAGCAAACTGGTCTCCAGTGTCAAAGTCCCTAAGTCCCTGTCCTGTATTTAGTTTTTCAGATGAAGAGTAATTGGCACAAGAAACTAGTAGCATATTAAGATAATGAGGTAAGTTTTTAATAAAAATAAATTACTTTCAAATCCAGAGAAAATAGATGCCAGATATCAAGCTATGTAATATTTAAATTACAAATCCCATGTGATAATAAGGAAAAAATGCATGAAAAATAGGCAAATGCATACAATGTCTTAGGTGTTAGGTGATTTTTATTGCTTTAGTCTGACTTAAAAATGTAAAGAAACTGATTTTGACTAGAATAAAATGATTCTGCCACCAGTACAGCTCCTGCAGAAGAGAAACAGTAATTTGCAGAAATTGGACATTTTCTATTGTAGTGCCATAACAGTATTCATCATATCCCAGTGGGATTATTTAGGATAAAGAAACTGATATTTATTCCTCAAGCTAATCAACGCTGATGCTGTAGCTGTTATCAGAGAATTATCCAAACAGAAGCCGTGCGTCGTGTGGATCCCGCTCCCTGTGTCTCCCTCCACCCTGGTCCCATCACACAGCAGCGTGTAATTAAAACAGACACAGTAGCTCTACATAATTTGTTCTTCCAAAACATTAACAAAGATAGTGGCATCCCTTCCTCTGTCTTTTCTGGGAGCAATTAACTTCTCATCAGCAGCATGTTGGAAACAACATTTGCAGCTGCTCAGCCGGGCAGCAGAGTCGAGCCAAACCTCCTCTGGCCATGAATGAAAGACTTTTCTAACAGCAGAACACACTTTGTCCTCAGCCAGACAATCTCCTCAGAGATCAAGGGATTTACAGTTTATTAACAAGAATCAAATGATCACACCGGGTTCAGATTCCTTCAGTATCTAGAAAATTCCTCCTCTGTGCAGCTTTGCTCTTATATCAGTGGAGGTCCCGCTGAATCATTACACAGCCCAGTGGGACGCTCTCAAAGAGCACCCTAAAAAAAACAGACATATGGTGAAGAAGCTTGACCTTCTTTTCTCAAGGGTTAGGGTTGTTATACCTCAGCCGAAGATGCACAGGAATGGAGTGTGCGAGGCAGGGAGGGGGGGAGATGAGGAGTCGTTAAGGTAGGCTGAGAGCAGGGATAATGGGGTGGTCTCCACTGCTGATGGAGTTGGCTGGATGGTTGAGTTGGTAGAGATTTAGCCGCCCTCGCCTCCGCTGCAGCAAAGCTCTCATCAGACATTTGAGTCACCGCTGCTGAGGCCAATCTGTTCACCTTTATCCCGATACGAGCAGCGGCACAGCCAGACAGTTTTCATGAGGGCGGTCAGCTCGAGGCCAGCGCTCACTGTGGGGCAGCACAGTAATGAGAATCTTGTTCAGGTTGTTCTGTGGGGTACTGCTCTGCACAGAGGTTAGATTATGATGTTTGTGGATGTGTAACAGGAGGAAAATTGTGCCATTTCATTTTTTCTTAATTGCTACTGGTGTTGTTATTGTTATTGATTACCTTATCAGCAGCTGTATGTACTTTTCTGGCTGCCCGGATCTCTGCTCTTTAGAGTTTGTTTCTTTTTTTATTTTTCTTGTGTCATCCAATAGATTTAACAGAATAAACATCTAAGGCCAGTAACATATCTCTGCTGTTAGTCTAAGACAAAACCTCTCCTTGTAGCTTTTTAACCTGTTGTTAGCATTAATACATAATTTAATTTACAATATAGGTCAAATACATTTTGAATACAGTATGTGATTTTTACCATAGTTTTACTTACCTAAATGGCATTCATTCCAAGTGTCAACAATAGAATCAAAGTTCCTGCTGTTCTCTTAAGAAAGTTATATTAACCTTAGCAGGAGTGTTGCTAGCTTTTCCACATTTCATTGTTATGACAGTACTTGACAGTGCCAAGACAGTGGGCCTGTGAAATTGTAGCAGTGCAATAAGTCACATTGAGGCCACAAAGATGTTCATGGGAACTGAACTATTTTAAAGCATCATTTGCAGGTGGATTCAATAGTTTGAAACCCTTTGTACATATTAAAACAGATGTGACATGTGTTAGCTTAATCTTGAATCAGTTACCTGATACTCCTTATTAACTCAAAACATATCAAACTTCAACCAATATAAGTATCTCAGAACCTTCTCATTTTCACTACAACATGTACCAATGTTCTTTTCAGGAACATTCCCAAGATTGTATTGGTAAATTACAGACATGTACAAAAAAAAAAGTGTTCACAGCTTTTAATGCCTTGTTGTTTGAAAGCCTTTTTTTTGTCCTGCCAAATTCTGGTGTTGAATATATTGGACTGTCTTTAGAAATACTGGAATGAACCTCAAAACATGCAGCCAGGAGAAAGTTAACATGTTTTTTTAACTCTCCATATGGCTGCTGAACCTCCCAAATTTGAAAAGGGAATACGTGACCGCAGAGTCCTCAGCAACCGCTTCACTACTGACTGATTTTAATATGGATGCTAATTAACTTCGTCTGTCTTTCAGGGAAAGAAGGGTGAGAGTGGCTTGCCTGGAGTGGATGGCCTCCCTGGACCTGCTGTAAGAGTTCTGTTTGATCTTAACATCCCATAACATGAAAAATGAACACGTATCGGTGATGAACTTGTTAAATGACCCCTTGTTAACGTACAGCTCATGTCCCTGTGTGTTCCCTTGTATCCTCTCAAGGAGAACTGAGTTCTTCTTCTGAGGATGAATTGGGTGTTTTAATTGTGTGGGCTGTGGGCTGTTTATACTCGTTTATATGACCCACAAAACACAGAATGCCTTCTCTCTCATAGGTGTCTTCACTGTGTTTTAATAGAGGCAAAATAAACAGGCCAGACTTAAAACAACAGGTTATGTCAATTAATTTCCCAAATTGCTCCCTGAAGCACAGTAGAAATCCACCTGTCTTCAAGTGTATTCAAGGTTGAACGAAGCATTAACGGCGTAATAATACCGCCCTCTAGTGGCTGTTCACTGATACTGATGTATACTGTGTTTTTGGTTATTAATATGAAGAAGTTTATTGGGAAAAACCAGAATATGTTTTGGCAAGACAGTATTTCATAAATGTTTTTAACAGGCACAGTGTTTATATTAGTTAAAAAAAAAAACAATCTGAAATCTGTACTTAATGGTTATGAGTTATATTCTATTACATTCACCATTCTTTTATTTTTATCTTGCAGGGTCCTCAGGGTCAAGCTGGGCCGCCAGGAAACCAAGGACACACTGGACCTCCTGTAAGGGTCCAGAAACTAAAACGAGGACACGGCAGCTTTTGTTAAATTTCCTTTGACAATTAAATAATGAACATATTGACACATCTCCTCTTTCTTTATGAAGGGTCTACCTGGTGAAATTGGATTTTCAGGCAAACCTGGAGAACCTGGAAAGCCTGTGAGTTGGTGCTTTTTTTTCCTCAAATATAATTTGTTATTAATAGCACTTTGAGTCTCGGGTGTTCGATCTCTATTGCTATTTCCCTGCATGGATCACTAAATGTCAGTCCTTTGTCCCCTCTCCCCAAAGGGTCTTCCTGGTAAAGACGGTCTGGATGGTCTTCCTGGAAATGATGGAACGATGGTTTGTGTCGCCTGTACAATTCCTTTCATGCCTCCAGGCCAAGTACCAAATAAACCTTCCTATGAACAATGGTTCAAATGACATTAGTAAAGTGAAAGAGGGACTTTTTGTGGTGAAACCAAAGAGACTTATCACCCACATATCACCCTTGCTTTAGCATTTGACTGTCTTCAAGATCATCTGGTTTTATAGCCTACAGCTTTGTTGCTGTGGTTCACTCTCACTGTTCTCATCAACCTCAGTTAGGTTCAAACCTCTGCTGTAAGTTTAGTAACTGTGAACACTGAGAGCTTATTGCCTGTGAGCCTTAACCTCCAGTCCTCTAAATTAGAATTGATAATCTAGCCATCATGGAAAACTACATTACCTACACAATGCACCTGTATTACTACCTAATCTTTAGAAATACACAGGAGTGAAATATGAAAGGTATTTAATTGACATTTTGCTTGAGCTACTGGTGACAGCACCACTGCTTCTTTAAAACATTTCAAACTGATGTACTTAAATTTAATACAGTGCATAAACTGAGTTGTGATGCATTTACCCTTTTCGTACATATAGTATCTGGCAAACGCTTTTTGCAAACAAAGGTTTTCTTTAAATTATGATATCTAAATCACGATCGTTGTGTCTTTGAAGGGGCCTAGGGGAGAGCGGGGAACAGATGGTTTTCCTGGAAAGCCTGGACCTAAGGTAATGTGATTTAATCTTAGCCAGAAACACACTGGACACCACTGAAACATATGCAGCTTATAAGATAGCATGTGTATTTTCCAAATGCAAATGTGACATTTTAAAAGTCAGTATGCGTCTTCTCTCCAGGGTGATGATGGGCCACCTGGACCAAGAGGACCTCCAGGAGAGAGAGTGAGTTCACAGCTGTTGACTGTCCTTTAGCTGGGGCTTTTTTCTTTCTTTCTTTTTTTTTTTTGAATAAGTTAAACTTATTTTGTCATTTGACGTGAATGTGATTGTTACAGGGAGAAGCTGGTTCCCCTGGACAACCAGGTGGTGATGGAGTAAGGGGAGACAGGGGCGTCCCGGTAGGTGTGATGTCGATTCTCAGTGCATGTTACCAAGGAGTTCTCATTCATAGCTATAGATCCCATTTTACAAAATTTCCCCCTATTATAGATTCAATATTGAATTAAATATCCTTTAAAGCAGCCTTAGGGTTCTCTAGGCCAGGGGTGGGTGATATGTTTTTTCCACAGGGCCATACTGACTCTGATAAAGTAAGTGAAGGGCCACACAACTGAAAATCAAACTGAAACACGCAACATTAATATGTTAAATTACATGAATTTGGTCAACATGGTTGCTTTATAATAGGCTATTTGCCAGCCTAGATGACCATGGTCCTCGTTTCAACCACAAACTTCTGTTAGAAAATATTGACTTTTTGCAGCTCTATGTGTAAATCCAGTGTCCTTTGAGGTTAAATGAAGAGACTGCTCACATAACACAATCCAAATAATTGCATTATCATCTTTTAAATCAGCCTAAACATCTTTCCAGTTGTCTGATATGCACCACAGGTCACTGATGACACACACTGGATCATGTTATAAATGTGGACTCAAGGCAGATTCTGTTACTATTATCAAAATTTAATATTGGCCATTAAGGACATGACTGCATCAATGAATGAAGAAAATAATATTCATAGACAATACATTCAGACAAATACAGGATCATATTCATGAATATTACAATTACTCGATCAAATCCCTTTCTGTTCTGATTTTGTGAGACTGTTTTATATGTGTAGATAACTTTAACAACACAGCACAGACCTGCTTCACTGAATGAAGAGAAGTTCAGGCTAATAATTTTAAGAACAAACACAAACTCAGTTTCTGCCATGGCCAATCTGAATTTAGACAGCGCCCTCTGTTGGAATCAAGTCACATAGCAGAACAAAGTCATTGTAGTCAGCTGCCTCCAGACAATGTGATGCAGTATTTTTTATTTTTTTTTACATTTGAGGACATCACTGGCTGGATTTAGGTGGGCCGGGTTGGGCCTGAGGGCTGTAAGATGCCCATGTGTGCTTCAGGGCAGTGGTTCCCAACCTTTTTTGTCTTGTATGTCCTGAGCCTTTTTGTTAGACCATGAGTACCCCTCACTCATACATGTTGATGATTCTCCAAAAGTGATCATAAAATGTAGCACAACTGATTATGAAAAATCATTTCAGTTTCTCTTTTGAATTTGTACAAAGACATTTTACATATATTTTCCTGCATTTTAGATGTTTCTGGCTGTTTGGTGTTTGGCGTGGCCAAGTGTGTCTTCACAGAGTAAACAGATAAACAGATAATTGTATTTTTATTTTAATCAAAAGGACCTATAACAGGTGTTCTTTTTATTAAATAAAAAAAGCAAACTCCAAGTTGTGGAGTTTCAGAGCCTAATGTGTTTCTATCGTTTCATTACATTCATTACAATGCATTTCACCTCTCGACTGACGGGTGGGGCTCCCCCCTCCCTCCTCTTTCACAACACGCACACTTGAACTCAGACAGCAGAGAAGAAGAGAGGAGACGAGAGAGGAGTGTTGCCGTTAATATATCCGTTTTTTAAACACTCCGTACATACGTCTTAGTGTAGCTCTGTTATTCAAGTCCAAATGCTGTGGACGCTGCCTGCTCTGCACTGTCTGTCAAGTGCACGCGTGCAACGGGCTCTGTGGGGGCACACTGTTAATATCCATACTTTTGAAAATCAGTATTGTATCTGGAGACACATTGATTAGCATCGATACTTTTGACAAACCTGCAGAGTTGTGCCACAGGTTGTTGTCTTCTGGGGGGAAGTAGTTGTGGCATGCATGTACCATTTTAGTGATGGGCTTATGAAATGACTGGGAATATTTACTTATCATCTTGGATATATATTAATAAATGTTTCCACATACCCCCTGCAATGTACCCCTGGGTGGGAATCCCTCTAGAGGGCCTCCAGCAAAAAAAGTTTGAGTGAAAAAGTTTGAGAACCACTCCTCTGGAGGTCACTTTATATTATTATGCAACAGCAGTCATTTTTAGTGAAATAAACTCTGGTAAAATTAACTGCTCCCGATTTGGCTGGGTAACCTCCTGGGACCCCTTCAAGGGCCGCTAGGTGTCCCTATATGCCACTATATGAGCCACTGTTCTTGTGCAAATATGTTATGGAAGTATTTCAAAGTGTGATTCTCCTTCATAGGGAGAAAGAGGACTGGAGGGACCAAGTGGGCCAAAAGGTGAAAAGGGAGACAAGGTAACGAAACAACAAACTGCTGCTTAACTTTAGAATGTAAAATGATTCACTGAGAACATACAGACCGCCATGCTGAATTCTCCCTGCTGTGTTACAGTAGCATCAGAGACAGCCTCCTCTGTCTCACTAATGGTCATGCTGCAGTGTCAGCTGTAATAAGGTAATTAGTATGCAGACTACGTGAACATATTGTCTCTTGCCTCAGGGTGAAGCGGGAGAGAGGGGACTGCCTGGTGCTCCAGGAAATGTCAGTAAAAAATAATTTTTCTTCTAGTCTGCATGTTAACACATTGCACAAAGTAAGTGATACTGTTTGAACCAGCTTTCAGTGCGAATGTTGTAAACTGTCTTCTTCCCTCTGCTTTTTCCTCAAAGGTGGCAAATGTCATCCCTGAGCCTGGTGAACCTGTGAGTCATCACAAACCAAACTCTATAGTGACGATGGGAATTCTAGAGAACATTTAGTTGGTGCTTCATAGATATAGAGTCTTATACACCGATATTTATCCTGTGCTGGGTTTATATACACTAGATATATATAAACTAATAGACTGAATGTTGATTCTTTTTATGTTATTCCTTTTATCTTCCCTTTCTACTCTGCCCCTCCTTCATTTAAACTTTACATCGTTTGATCTCTCCTCTAGGGAAAACCTGGAGAAAAGGGAGAGAAAGGAGATCAAGGGAAACCAGGGGAGATGGTGAGTTTCTCCCTCTGTGTTGTTGCAGCCGATCTTTTCTTCTCGGCTTTAACAAAAACCGAAGCCTGAATCTACACCTGCCAGTACCAAGAGATATCCACTAGATGTCAGTAGAGATCCAATGTGGCTGCAGCAGAACAGCTCTGCCACAGTAGGAGAGCTCTGGGGACTTTTTTTAATTGGCTAAGTAAATTAAACTGTAAGAGGCAGTAATACACTGACCTGATTCTCTATCTGCTTCAATTTATAGATGTACAGTACGTTATGTGGACCAGAATAGAATTCGAGAAATACTAATACATGCATGCATGAAAAGTGTCAGAAATCAATTCTGCACTACACAATAAGCAGCTCACTTTAAATGCAAGTATTGTTTCTGTTGGCTTTGACTTTGAATGCACCATACAAAGGTGAACGTGATCAGTTAGTTATTTTGTTTCAGATCAATCAAAATAATTTCTTCATGCACCTTCACCGTTTATTGCACAAGCTTTACCAATTTGATGTATTTTTCGTCAGGAATCACAATAGACCTTCTAGCACTAGAGGGGTTATGAGAAACTTGAAATAATGAGCCAGAAAAAAAATGAATGTGAATCTTAGATAATTCAGCATGTAGAGCCACATATTAAAACCACCATGTTTAATTCATGGGTCTTCTCTGCAGGGCCAACGGGGGTTGCCTGGCGAACAAGGTTTTAAGGGACCATCTGGACCACCGGTAAGATGCCTCTGATCCCTCAGCTCCCTCACGGTACACTCATTTGAATGGAATACATTTGAATTGCTGTTCTTTATTCCAGGGTCCCAAAGGTGACACTGGACTTACAGGAGAGACAGGACGTGTTGGAGACCCTGTGAGTTATCTGATTTATTGTTATTTCACCGTTCCACACCAGAAAACTTTACTCCACCTTAATGGCTGATCCATTTCTTCCTCCAGGGTCCACCTGGCGAACCTGGTGCTCAAGGTCCTCGTGGATTACCAGGGAATGTGGTAGGTCCTTTCTTGACCTTTTAAAATGTAAGCTGAAAGCCCACTGATTCCTGCGTATCTCCCGTGACCCATACAGGGATGGTGTCTGCGTGGTATGAAATATCATAACAAATCACTTCAGCATAAAACCCAAACAACTGTCCATCTTCTAGGGCATACCAGGGATCATCGGGCCCCCTGGTCCAGCTGGACAGAGGGGAGACAAGGTCAGTCACTTGCTTTTAAAAGCTACAGGTTCATTTTGCTTGGATGGATTCAGACTATGATCAGAATGGTTTTTGGCAGTGCAGAATAAAAATCAGCCTGCAGAGAGAGAGAAAGTGTGACCTTGCATGTCCTTCATCATTGTTTCAGAAGAGAAGTCTTTGAATTCATCTCAGTCCTGCAGCAGCAGCAGCAGCTACATGTAGGAGTTTCATAATAGCGATTCAGAACATTTTCTTCTGCCTCACACGGCTGTTTCATCTTCTTTGTCTCCGGTCTCTGTGTTTTCTTTGTCTTCTCTCCACTAATTCTTATGCAAATATTTGGTTCTGCTCCCACATGCACAATAAAAGAATACTATGGAAGAGTATTGCGGTTAGTAGAAAACATACACTGAGCAGAAAGAGTTTCATATGTTTTATCAAAACAACTGATGATGTACCTGTTTGAGCTTCGAAAGACCACAAACTTATCTCTTTTTGTAACATTTATTTTAGGGTGAGCCAGGTAAACCAGGACAATCAGGTTCCCAAGGCCCAGCTGGAGAGCCTGGTGTGACTGGGCCTCCTGGACCAGCAGGGAAGGGGAAAGATGGACAAAGTGTAAGACACGTTTTTCCCATCAGAGTATATTTGCAATATTTTATCTGCAATGTAGACAGAATGATGTTTCAATGATGCTTAATAGGGTTCATTACGTCTAAGAATTGCAATACTAATATATATACACGGTGGCCCATAAAGTTGGAATAATTTTGTTTTCAGACACATTCTGCTTTTTATTCCTATTTATACATCAGTAATCATCTTTGACCAGGTGCAATGATTACATACTGAGTCCCAGTTACCAGTATGAGAAGATATACACTTAATCTATCAAGAATAAATCACATTCTCACAATCATTTCATGAGAAGAGGTAAAAAAATGTTTTACACCAATTCTATGGGCAACAGTGTTGTAATGATAATGAATGATAACCCCATCCCCTACCCGTGTAGGGAGAGTCTTCTACTGCAAATGTGAAAAAAGCTGTTTAAAAAAAAACCCTGCATGTCATCTTATAAACTGCCTCAAGTGACGTCAGGCGAGCAGCAAGAGACCATGTTTGCCAACACTAGCATAAGACAGCGGAATCTCAACTGACCTAACTGTTGGCACTGAAATGCATGGGTGGCACCAGCCTAATACAAGAAAGAAGAAGAATAAGTGGTATAAGAATCGTATACCTTTGTTGGCTCCAGCCATGGAAGTGAAATACTAAGTGCTTGTGGATGGAAATCTGAATTCCTCCCTATTTACTGTATCACATATTTTCTCTGTCAGTCCAACAACACATTTCTTCTTCTCATTGAATATGAAAATCAGATGGTCTGTGCATTATGTTGGCACACATTTCTTTATATATTTTATATCTTCTGCTTCTACTATTTCAAATATAGCTCTGCATAAGATTAAGTTTAGAACTTACCCCTCACCATCAGCTTCTTGTCTCTTCAACCTCACTGACTTCCTGGTGGGTAACAGAAGTATCATAGTCATAGGAAACAGTGATTTAATGATAGATATGTCTGTTGTTCTTTATAGAAATCTCATAAACAGTTTCTTGTATTCCACATGTGTTCTGCTTGTAAACATCACCTTGGCTCTAATACAAGCTGCACGCTGCAACCACCTCACAATAGGAAAATGAGTCTGACTAAGCACATTTAGCTCCGCAGCAAAATGTTTCTTCATCATTTTTCACCCTGACATGTGGCCGTGCTGCTGACGAGGCAGGGGGAAACAGGAAAAACACTGTTGAGACATATCACATTAAAGCAACACAGGAGCACAGCAGATTTGGCTCACAGCAGTTCTGTTTTTTTACAGCTGCCAGGTGCAGCCCGGAGGCCTCACGAACAATTTTGTGCATAAAGAATGGCATCTCATACACATGTTCATGTCGAAATGATTTATTCAGAACGAACTTAATTCCGCTGTTTAAGTTGCACGCTCCTTGATTTATGTTATTTTGTGACATTACAGGGAGATCCGGGACCACAGGGAATTCAAGGACCCCCAGGGCCAAAGGTAATGTAATTCTAGAAGTTTGCAACAAAGTGTGTGTGTGTGTGTATGTCTAAGCTTTGTAGGTTACTGAAGGATTTTTTTTATTTTTTTTTTTTATCATGCACAGGTGCTCTTTTGTTGATGTGAAAACTTTTTTTCCCGGCACAGATGAGAAAAACAATTCATTTTTGTTGAAAGCAGCAAAAGCAATTTCTATGTCCACTGCACTGTGACCGCTGCTCTGATTATGACCGGCTCTTTTCTGTGTGAAGTGCTTGATGTTGAGGGCACAGAATGGAAGAGGCTGGACAGGGGCATTTTCTGGATTTATGGTGTCAGATCGTTCACCCTCATCAACAATACATCTTCTCTTCTCAATTGCAAAATGTCAACTTCAGATTGTGTTTTTCTTTTTTTGTCATCACAGATTAAAAGCACTGTGTTACTTCTGGGATCAGCGGGCTTTGCTGAATGTGACAGTTTCTCTGAGACTCTTAGCCAAACATTACTGCCTGACTGACATTAACTGGGTTGGATGGTGAAATTTTGTGCTTCTTTGCTGTCAGGGCCAACCAGGATCTCGAGGAGAACCAGGTGTACCAGGGGACAGGGGTTCTGCAGGAGAAGGCAAAGTTGGGCAACCGGTATGATCCTTAATTCAAGTCAGGACTACAGAATTTTATCAACCTGCAGATTATTTATTTAACTGTTTCTAAATTTTTTACAACATTTGTCCTTCACAGGGACCCCCAGGAAACAATGGGGAACCTGGGCCTGCGGTAAATATTTAAAATTCAATAGATGAATATTGAATATGTTTATGCTTGTGGTTAAGCGTTTCTCTAATATGTGTTTACGTGCTTTTCAGGGCATGAGAGGTCCACCAGGTGTTGCTGGTCCTCAGGGCCCAGCAGGACATAATGTAAGTGCATAAATTAATTACGAGTTCATTTATTATTGAAGCTTTTTGATGTGGATGTCTTATTGTGTAAAGACCTCTGACATTGTCCTGCCTTCTTTTGTCTTTTCTCTCTTTGGTTATTTGAATGTTTTATGATTAAAGTATGTTTTTGTAGATAACAGAGTATGTCATGATCAGTTTATCTGCCTTTGCTCCAAATGAAGGGTATACCAGGAAGGCCAGGAGAGAAGGGATCACCTGGAGAGCCTGTAAGTACAGACATAGCAGGTATAAGCTGAGCTATTAGTTACTCAGGTTGTATAAACATGGTCTTTTCCTCTACAGATGCCCAGATATAGTATGTTACATATAAAGTGGGATATAAGGGGAGCTTAATTATGCACTTAAAAAAGCATAATCATTCTTCAAAAATACATGGTCGGCTTATCAGTGATGAACTTAAAGCTACATAGATCAATATTTAAACGTCAACAATGGTTGACATGGCTGTATGAAATGCGAAAGGCGTGTTTTAGCCTCAAACTGAGAGATAATAATCATCACACACTGTAGTTTTCCTGGTCTCTGAGGAACAGACATGTTTGAATTTTTCAGCTATTTGTTCACCATTGTAAACAGTTTTGCCCTTTCCCATTACTTTTGGCCACAGCAGGCTGCCGTTGTTGGCGAAAAAGCTCTAAAAAATGAACTGCATGCTTCATTTTCAGCGCCACACAGCAGACAGGTAGAGTTAGCTACTGAATGGTGAACATAGTAAAAAAAAATTTAAAAAAAAGCTGCTATAAAGGCGCACTTTGTAAGTTTTGCTATTGCTACACAGCTAACGTTAGCATTGAAAGCTATCTGCAATAATGATTGTGAGTTCAGCATCAAACTTCATTCATTTACACTCCAACAGCTGCCTCCAGAGGTGGAAAAGCAATGAAAATGTTTGGGATCTTTTCTTCTGCTTTAGTTAGCATGCTAACCAGCTAGCCTTAGCCTGTCTTGTAACTTTCCAATATCGACTCAGTGCAGCCTCAAATCACCAAGAGAAAGAGAGACAGTGGAGGGAGCTCTTGTTGCCACCACCACCTGCTCATGGCAGGAAGCCATGCTTGATGGCCGATGTGAATGTGTTTAAACGTGCACCACAGTGCGAGTTTTGTGGCCATTCAGTGGTTAAAACCCTGTCAGGTGAATGTGTGATTTGTGATATCGAGCTACTTGAATAGTTTATTTAAATCCAATGAATCTGCGAGGGACATTTAAACTCAAATGTTCAAATTTACAAAATGTTTTCTCTATCAAAATCCTTATACGCCTGTGTAGCTGTGTATCTCTACCGACTAAACTGTTTGTTTGCTTCTGCTTGCAAGCTAATTTATTGTATTCCCTATTTCCCTAATTGCCATCCAAAGGATCCTCTTCCAAGACTTTCATTCAAAATAAATTCTGTGTAATAGATAATATCGACAGTACTTGGTGAAAAGCACAGGGCTGTTTAGAAATGTAACCACAGTTCCAATTAAGGGAAATATTCATGCAGGGGTATTTTAGACAAGTGTGCCTCCAACTCTGTAGCAGCTGTTTGCAGAAGGCCCCTTCCTGTTTCGACATGATGCTGTGCCCATGCATAGCGGGATGGTTGTCCCAGTTTGATGAATTGAATGAATTTTAAAAGCGACTATGAAGCGTCAGAGTCACAACAGCATTTTAATGCCCACGGTCTCTGACCTGGATGTTCAGCAGCCACATGTGGGTGTGATATCCATTTTTGGCCATGTAGCCTATATTAGATTTTTAATTTTATATTAAATGGACACTTTGTGAATTGAACTCTGTGCTGTCCAGTGAGCTGAGGCCCAAATTTGCATTCCCTGATTGATTAACCCTTTCATTCCCTGTCTCCTAGGGAAAGGCAGCAGACATCTCTGACCTAAATCTGAAGGTAAGGAGCATTTACACTCTTTAATGAGAAAAATACTTGTTATTTGGATGCTCAAAAAACAAATGTGTCTTTCAGGACATATGCTCAGACTGCCCTGCAGGTCCACCAGGACCACCTGGTCTTCCAGGAATCCCTGGAGACAAAGGACACGCAGGACCTCCAGGAAAAAGCGGTCAAGACGGTTATCAAGTAGGACAAAGTCATTAATATTCCACCACTGCTCTTCATAAACTCACTCCTCTTGTAATGTAGTCTGTTATGATAACTCCTCATCTTAGGGGTAATATACAGTCTGATTCTCCACAATATTAACTCTGTGTGATGCATGAGGTCCGAGCTGTACTTTTATCATCATCAGTCACAGTTGGTGTAAAGGATGGAGAGGCTGTCTGCATCATTAGCTTGGCCTCCTCAGGGGGCAGCAGTGGACAATTAGGACCAGGTGACAGTGCTCTGTGCCGTCTGGCTGGACAGAGACTGATGCTCTGCTGTTTCATTACAGGGCCCCTCGGGACCAGCTGGACCTCAAGGGCCCCCTGGAGCCGACGGAGCAAAGGCAAGTTTGCACACTAACTGCACGCTTGTCACTCCCAAATAGCCAAACACTGTAGTTGTCTCTTGTCACCTTGCTTTTTTTTTTTTTAACCGCACAAGGTTTAGGTAATTGGTTGAGAAGTTTAATATTGAAACACGACTCAGAAAAGATATTGAATCGTATTTCTAAAGCAATATAGCCATTGCTACGTCTTCCCCTTTTGGTTAAATTTTCAACAATTTAAGGTTTTATTGTCCTCTGACAGATAGTTGTTCAGATGGATGCTTTCCTCTTGAAATGTGACATCTCTTGTAATCTTTTTTTCTCTTTCACCACAGGGTATAAAAGGTGATCGAGGACCTCCTGGAGGCCCCGGAGAGAAAGGAGAAAAGGTACATTTGAGGCTGATGACTGAGTCTTGTGCTTTTCTGTCTTTGTTCCTTCATTTTCTGTGTGAGTTAAAAGATTTGCCAGCATGCCCATTATTTTATCTTATCACTATTTCTGTATTAACAGGGTCACCCAGGACCCCCTGGTCATCCAGGTGCTGCTGGCTTAATGGGTACACCTGTAAGTAAAGTTTTTTTTTTAATTGTCTCAATTTTTTTTAATAAACGTAATCGGATTGGTTTAATATCTATTGTTTAGATCTATAATCACATTCTCTATTTCCGTTGACCTCCACTGACACTGTCTCTTTCCTCTTTAGGGTAATGATGGACAGCCTGGACCCCCTGGTCCCCCGGGGTCCCCTGGAGAAAAGGTCAGGCTGCACTTTGTGCACTTTCCCCTCAAAAACATATTACCCATGTGTCATTATTGTACAAACCTCCTCCCTCCAGCATGTAGGTCAGCCAGCCTGTGTGGTAATAGTGGCCATTAATCATTTCTTTTCCATCGGTGACAGTGACCTGTTGTTTGTTTGTTTTCACCAGGGCAAAGAGGGCCTTAAGGGAGTCCAGGGACCACCAGGTCTTCCTGGCTTGATGGTAAGAAAAAATACTTACATGAGCACACACAGTTCTTGCATTTTGATGTGGAAGTGTAATGGTGAGATGTTGAGTAATCAGTTTGATGTCCTGATCCACAGGGTCAGCCTGGAAAGATGGGAAAAGATGGTAGACCAGGTGAAACAGGAGAACCTGTAAGTAGATGGAAATGCTCCATATAAAGGTTGTACATCAACTACATCAAACATCTGTACTCAGACAGAAGTGACAGTATAATGTGCCAAGACACGAAGATGTAACTGTTTCTATTTTCTTTCTAGGGTAAGCAAGGTGAACTTGGGCCACCAGGAAACCCTGGGCTGAGGGGACTCCCTGTAAGTGAGCACCGGTAAACACATCTGATGGAAGACAACGGCTGAGCACAAGTTGTTGTGGCTAAATTATTGTGTTTTATCTTCCTGTGCAGGGCTTTAAAGGCCACAGAGGAGAACCTGGACCTCCAGGGTCTAAGGTCAGTGCGCCACTTTTCTTATACCTGAACATGTCAGTTTGGAGTAGGACTAGTAAAGTAGAATTTATTCTGTAGCCTCCATTATCTAGCCTAATGAGCTTCCACATCTGTAGGGAGCCACATTGGCTTTCTGTTATTATAATGAAGAAAGTAGAAAGGATACGGTATATACATTGAGATCTAAAATATACTGTGACACACATAATTCTTAAGATGTGAACTTTGTTACTTTACTCAAAAGATATAATTACTACATATTTACAATTAAACTTAATGGTATCTAACATAAACAAAAGGACATTAATATAAATATTTGAAGACAATTTCAATATATTTAGCATATATTTATCTCATTTTGACAAGGCCACACAGTGAAAGCTGGCAGCAGTGTTCTGTTTAAACATTTCAACTTATAAAAGTAAGAAAATGGTACTTGGGGAGTTTGACTGTATGAAAAAGCAGAAATCTCCCTGTGTGTATTTTAGCTGGCAGTTTTTCATTCTATTTTGATGAATCTGCACTTCATCTGGATGATGGAGCAGCTATCCCAAGACAACTCTGGTGTCTCCACAGGCCTGGTTTCCTTTAGGAGACTTTAATAGATTATTCAAGTGTTATAATTTGCAATTTAACACACACAACTGTATGTACTGTACTATGCCATTCATCCTTATCAAATTGTAATCTAAAATCTACATCCAGCATTTCAAGTCTCCTGACTGATCATGTGATGAAACATACCGTCCATCACAAACTGTAAAAATGACACATTCAGAAGTATCAAGCTTCCTGGTTATCAGGTTTCCTGTTCTAAGTTGAAATGTTTAACCAGAGCACTGCTGCTTCCTGGATTTGAAAGCTGTGTCATCTGTAAAACCAGTAAAAAACATGAGATTGTGACCGTCCGCCTCTGCTCAGCAGCTGTACCTGCAGGAGCTCAGGGAACAGCTCACAGTCATAGGCAGTGTTTTGGCACGCCGCACTGAGATGTCAAAGCTGTGTCTATCACGTGCACTTTTTTTCACACGTCTTCTTCACAGAAAATCACTCTCGCAGCTGCTGCTTTGTCTCGCACAACACGCACCCACAGGACGGCACCGTGACCAATAGCACGGCTCATTACAAACAGCTCTGACAGGCAGCCTCTCAGCCCTGAAGCCCCCGCACCACCACACCGACAGCGTACCACTGAGGAGTTCCCATAGACACACTGAGATTTACCTTCCACTCCTTATAATTGCTGTCACTAAATGACAGTCATATGCAAATTATTTTGACGGAAACTAGGGACTCCCTCCTGCTATGTGTGGAGAATGAGGACTGGCAGGCTTGTCTGAATAGGAAAAGAATATGTACTGTGGTACAGTCGTCTTGCTGCTGGTGACTCGGACACAGCACACTACAAAAAGGATGAATTATTTTAGCAAAATGTCTAACACGCTAGCAATAAGCCATTATATGAACATATCAGTGCTTAAAACCACACCATCCCAGCGTAACTCTATATTTTTTACATGTTGTACATACAGAATTTATTACACAATATTTGCACACAGTGCCACACTCTGCCACTCACTGCACCTCAGACGCATCCAGAAACTGTCTCAAAGCTGCCTGTGGCTTATGTCCGCTACCTCCAAGAGAGGGAGCCCTTGAATCAATAAAGCCACACAGATACATAGATATTCTATATGTAGGCCTTGTTATAGACTGGCAACCTGTACACAGATTACCCTGTCCTGTCAGCTGAGATTGCCTCCAGCCCCGCCCACGACTCTATAAGTGGTGTAGCTAATGGATGGATGGATACATACAATCATAGTAATTACAGCGAGTGGAATCACAAGCCATACAAACTCTGTTACAGGAAGGCTACTATACTGTAGAGGTTTTTTTGATTAACCCTGTGAATCTCTAAAAGTCCTTCATCTGTTCCTTGGGAAAAAAATACTATGGTATTCCCCAAAATAAGGCGAACAAACAAAACACATAAAAATGCTCAAAATGGATGTTAAATAGAAATGTAAGATTTATATGTATTATATAGCATCCTTTGAAAGATGTGGTCTTCAGAGAGATAAATCTCATTATCACTCAATGATTCAGTCTCATAGTCCTTTACTGATTATTAAAGTCTCAGTTGAGAGCATGATACTGCAATAAAACTGAAAA
>OMNW01009015.1:0-12097 GCA_900303245.1 Selene dorsalis
AAGATCAGAATTGACCATTTGCTGGATTTTCGATTGATCGGGAAGCAGGAAATCAACTACCAATCATTAAGATAATCATGCAAATAACAATTATTTTTATCATTGATTATTTGATCTAAAATAATTGAAATTTTTATCATCTAATAATTACTGATAATTTCAACATTTTTATTTTCTAGCAATCAACCAATGGATTGATCAACATTTCTCTCCTCACCTTGTGGTACTCTGGGTAGAGCAGTTTGGGCAGCTGGTTGAAGATGAGACCCGGGTCAGTGACCGAGCGCCTGAAGGCGTGGTAGACAGGTGTGTTAAGGTGGTGAGCGGCCAGTACAGCATCAGCCGCTGTTAGCCCAGCCCCCACCACGAGCACCGGGTCCGAGGATTGGTCCAGCTCCCCTCGAGCGATGGCGGCCTCCAGCTCCCAGAAGGAATGGCAGACAAAAGGCAGGGACTCGCCCTCCACGCCCAGCCGGGCTGGGATGTCATGGGTCCCCGTCGCCAAAACCACGTTTTGGGCCAACAGGGAGAAAGGCACCTCCTCGGAGACAGAGGAGCCATCTAACAGAAGGAGGAAGAGGATGAGGAAGAGGAGGGTGGTTATATGTGTCACTCTTTTTAAACAACAGGCTACAACGTTAACCAGGAGAACTTTAAGTCCCTGTACCTCCCAGCTCCTCCCCCTCTCTCCGCTGCAGTCCTGTTACTCTCCAGTAGGACGGTGACCCCTCCTGGTTGCCATGTTGCCTGGTTACCGAGGTAACGGTGATTCCGCAGGCAAAGCTCTGTTCCAGGGACATCTGGGAAACGTAGTGTTGGTAGTAGGAGGCAATCTCTGCTGGTGTGGCACGGTCATTACGGACATTTCTGTAATGAAAGAGACAAACATGAAAATACATGTTAACACACACACACACTCACACACATAACCAATTTACACCAAGGACTAAACTGCTCCTTTACGTTACTTCTCATGTATTATTATTATTATTATTTTGACCTCCCTGCTCAGGTTGAACCTTACATTATTATTTATAATAATAAATGTAAATGTAGTTCAGCCGGAGTCATTTGAAAAGGAAATTTAGAAGAGACACACCGATGACCACAGTCTGTCATCTGTGGCTCCTATTTATTTATACAACACTTCCCTGTTTATATCTGATCATCCGGTAAAGAGAGAGAATCATCATCCTGTCGTTTGACTCTCAGGAGACAGACCCACACACAAATGTAACAGATGTAGATTCATTGCGTTTGATGTATAAAATTAAAGACAAGGCCATATGTAAAATTTATAGATGGAACGTATGAGAAACGGAAACAACTCTATATATTGACATGTATATCTAACTGATATAAATATGTATGTTAATGTATATGTAGGCCTTTGTTTATTCTCAAAGTCTGTCAATAAATACTCATATTATGAACAGTTGGTGCAAAATGTCTGCAACCAGTTTCTCACAGTGTAAATATAGGGCAATATTAATGCAGAAATTAAAAGAAAAACATACAGTGCAGTGTATTAGGTTATACATTTTTTTATGTATGCTGTTTTAATACATTTGCATACATAAATCAAATATATATTCAACTGAATTTATCATTAACAGGCATGGTTACATTATCTCATACTATATGGAAAATCATAATATAGATATTTTATATATGTACATTAAAACGTTTGTACGTTGTTTTTCATATTTCCAGAGGACACGTTTATTGTGTCAGTAATATAGGTAACATCGTTTATGATGTTTATGGTTTATTTTGGAAATAGATAATTATTGACATATTAAAGCTGAGGACAAGCATCTGTATACTGGGAAACTTCATCAGGTAGTTTCATGTTGAACAAACCTGCGTTTGTCTCTCATCCAGTCCTTCAGTTTGAGTCCAGGCAGCTCCATCCAGTTGGCCAGACTCAGTGTGAGCATTGAGCCCTCCATGGCCTGGGAGGGAACAAAAGGACAAGGGAATGAAACCTTCTGCTTGTTCACACAGTGTCAAAGCTACAGTCATGCTCACCTTGTGTCATGTGGCAAAACAAATTTACTCAGCAGACATTATGATGATGTGTGCAAAGAAGTAGCTGACAAAGGGAAACAAAGCTTATTTGCACATGTTAGAAAAACATCTGCTGAGTACATTTGTTTTCATATTCATGCAGAAAAACAAGCGCCTGCTATTTTTTTGCTTTTATCATGTCTGTAAATATTACAAATAAAATGTTTAATACTTTCATGATCCTATTACCAATTAAAACAGCATAATAATATGTAGACAATATCACTCAAGTCAAGCATAAAAATGCAAATACACAATAAATATAAAGATTCCCAGCCACTTTTAGTGCACATGAACTCACAGTTTGTCCGACTTCATGCAAAAAAAAACATTATAAATAATCAATAATTAGTATGTAATGGGTAATTCAAGCTACATACATGCCAGGCTCCTCCTGGTGGACCCTTCCCCAGCACCAGGTGAGGGATGGCCCGCTCAGGCTCGTATCTCCACTCCAGTGGGGACGTGTGGTCCAGACCGAAGTCACTGTCGGGCAGCAGCAAAGAATCAAAGAGCACAGCCACAGGATTGGACGACCGGCCCTCCAGCCCCTCACACAGATACTCCAGGTCCTGGAGAGAGAGGGGCAAAAGACACAGTGAGGTTCTGTTTGTGTGTGTGTGTGTGTGTGTGTGTGTGTGTGTGTGTGTGTGTGTGTGTGTGTGTGTGTGTGTGTGTGTGTGTGTGTGTGTGTGTTACCTGCTCCAACAGAGAAAGGTGAGGCTGCTCTCCCAGCTTGCTATGCAGTAGGGGATTGGGGTGCGATGCCTCAGGTGACAGGTAGGGGGTGTAACCTGACAACAGGTACGACAGACAGATCCCTGAGGGGCCGTTACCTGGGTGACACAAGAGAAAAAGAGAAAGAGAGAGAGTGTTTATATTGGTGTGTCTCTGTACCTGGTGACTATGATAACAGTTCTCATCACCTGTTTTAAAAAAACATTATACAAAATGATATAGTAGATGAGTTGCTTTGAAGTTTTGAAACTCGCTAAATGTTTCAGGTACTGACTCAACAAGCTGCATATTTACCTGCATGACAAGGCAATCACTCAGCAGAGCACTTTTTATGGTATCGCCTGACTTCACCTGATTAGCAGCCATACAGTAGCAGCAACAAACACACCCACACTGACACACACACACACAGGCGGCACAGACATTTACATTTCACTCTCTGCCTAGGGCTTTCATTCATAACTTCCTGCTGTGGTTAATGCTGGTGTGTTTAACACTTTCTGTGCCTGAAGGACTTAGTATGACTTAGCAAAAATGCACAGATGAAATCACGATCCTTCTGTTACAGATGTTTTCCTACAGCTGGATAAATGCCCTCTCTCCTCTTTAATCCATCATGTTCAGTTTACATTTCAGTTGCCGGATAATACAAGAGTGTGTGTCTGTGTTTCTTACCAATGATCACCACTGGCAAAACCTCTCCAGGGAGAATTTCTTTGCCATGAAGATCCATTTTGACTGAGAAGAGAAAAAAAAAATACTATTATTATTATTATTGTTGTTATTGTTGTTGTCATCATTAATGCTGTCATTTTTAATCTCTAATCATTAACACACATTAACAAACGCACATTGAAACACACTTATGAGACTGTGTGTGACTCATAGAGATGAAAGAGGAAGACACACACATAACACATACGCAGGACTGAGATGTTGAAAAGTCCCCTTTTCAGCCCATTTCCATGACCACATGATGCAGTTTGTTCAGCTCGTCACAGGATGTTAACAGCCTGGGGCTGGTGTAAAAAAACAAGCGCACCTCCTCTCCTGGAGTTAAATCTCACTGAACTAAAATGCTGCTACCTTTGATGTGTTGTAACTAATTCTTTCCCACCTGAATCTGTGAGTTTTAGTATTCTATGGTTTTCCTCTGACTTGTTTTTCCATTGAATAAAGACACAAATGTTTAAAGTTAAACTCTCAATATTAGTGCCTACAAATGTAAAAGCTAATGGCAACACTTAAAAATAACATTATAGAACATTCATCCTACATTGATTATTATTAAGTAGTTTTCATAAATAAAGAATGATCGATTCAGCATTTAAAAATCAAGTATTGTATAAATTACAAACCAGTTATTTGGGAGATGTCAGTGGTTCATAAGATCATTTATCAAGTGTCAGTGAATGATTAATAAACAATTCAGATGAACATTTATTCAAACAATGATGTAGACATGTACTAATAGTTAGTATTAATAGCTGAGCTTATTAGTACAGAGTTAAATATATATAACTGTGTTTATGAATTACATTAATTAATTACACTAATTAGTATCAATGTAGAAAGAATGCTTCATAAATTGAAGTTATTCAATTATGATTAAACAATGTTTTTTATAAAGTGTTACCAAATAAAGAATTTCAATGAGGAACATCAACTGAGTTTGATGCAACATTTGATGCCAACTTTGACTGATTTTCTATGGTCCAGGTCCGGGACGAGCTGACTGTTAAAAACCAGAGTCACTGTTCACGAATGCTGGTGCAACACAACGTCTCTCTGTCTCCACTCCCACAGATTAAACAGCTAAATGCAGGGTCGAGTTCACTGACCGTCTACAGACTGACACACAGAAAAGTGTGAAACCCAATATACAGAGCTCACAGTGCCAACTGTGATCTCACTTGCAGAGCGGCAGCGGTGACAGCAGGGGGTGGGGTGGGGGGACTGCTTAACGGCAAGCCCTGGTCGCTCTTAACAATCTGCAGCGTCATGCTTACACAGACGGATGGTGGGAGAGGTTAGGAGAGCAAAAAATGGAAAAGAAGAAGCAGGAGAAGAAAATAAATCAAGAAGCCTGGAGTGAATAATTTCAGAGAAGAAAAAGGAAAGAAAGAGAGGGAGAAGGAATGAAGTGACTCCAGAGAGTGGGAGAAGCTGGGAGAGATAAAGGGAGTTACATAAGTGCAGTGCAGAGGTTGGCACCAAGCCCAGAGCAGAATGTGTTTTACAGCCAAAAGCACACACTCACACATAAACACACACACACGCACACACACACTGTGCATGACTACGTGCAGCCCTACTAGCCTACTTTGAGGAAATGATCTGACAGGACAATCACTCTGCTTTCATTTTTGGGAAAAGAAAGGAAAAAAGAAAAAACTGCAGACCATCTTGCCAAGAAAAAGTGACTAACGCCTCTTTAACTTGGTGCAGAAACCTCCAGGAAGAAACTAAGAAACTGCTTAATGTCCACCCGGTTAAAGCTCCTACAAAATGTGTGTTTTAAGAAACCAGGAGGAGGTTGGGAAAACATATTTTAATGATTTTGTGAGGGCTGTAAACTTCACTCCCCTTCTCAGCTGAGCTACAGCCCCGTACGTAAGGTTAAACCAGACTCGTACCATCAACTCTTCCTGTTTTTGATTCCCCATCAAAGTGTCAGCTCAAATATTTTTTTGACTTAATTCGGTGACAGTTTATCTGGCATCAATCTTCTCGTTCACAGGAGCCGAGTCTAATTCAACCTGCAGAGGTTTTATTGCCCCTATTTTGTCTGTGACCTGCAGTAGTCACTATGCGAAACATCTAATTAACGTGTTGATAAATACGCCCATGACAACAGTGACACAGCACTTTCACGCTAGGATGCAGTGTCATCTCTGTACCTATCCTGTCATTGACACCATCACACCATTCCCAGCTCAGCAACATCCACTGTGACTATCTGTTGATGATAATGTTAAAATACACATAGTTTAACCAAATCTGACCCATTTCCAAAAGTTTTTATATCAGGAATCTGGTTTTGTTTCATGTATTTGCCTGAAAATATCATGGATGTTTCCTCACCACACGTTTTGCAGTAATGCCACTGAATTCTGGGAGTTTTATTCAAATTCATTGCACCTGTTTTCTTCTTTATCAACAATCACCTCAACTGTACATGATTATTTATTGCCACTACATCGACACATCCATTAGTCATCTGGCTGCTACCTGGTCCTGTGTATATTGTCTTCATTTTGAGACCCATATTAACTGTACATAATTTTCATATCTATCATATATCAGCCTGAAAAAAAGTATATATGTATATATATATATATTCATCTGCTGTAAATATACCGGTTTCCTTGTGTATATTCTATATATTCTATAGCCTATTCTTGCTTTATAATTTTAGTACACTGCACTGATGTTATTGTTGCTTTATTCAAACAGATCAGGTCCATTTTGACCCAGGAGGACAAATGTCTCTAACACTTGAGAAACGCTCCATATGGTACCTGTGCAAATGGAGTCCTGAAGCCATCCCTGTGGCTGCTGCTTGGCCCGTGTGCCATCTGCACTGACCAGACGGCTAATGAGATTTTAATTATCTGCCTAAAGAACGCCTGAACGCAGCCTGCAGAAATGTGTGGAGGCTGCAGCCATAAGCGCAGGGGAGACAAATTGCTCCTCATGAGACCAATACACCAGAGGGTAGTAACAATAAAGCATCCACAACTCTGCGTGTCGGTTCATTTATTGGTTGTTTAAAATCATTTATGAATCGATCTGAAGTGGACTGTTGTGGTTCTTGGTGCTACCTCTGATCTTTTACCTCCATCCTGTTGGCCTCTTGTAATTTCGCTAATTTAAGACATGAAAACATGACACATAAATTCTCTCCTCGAAGGCAGAGGTGAGTAAAGAGAGGGCAAATTAAACACCGTAAAACCTGTTTTCCTCAACTTTTACATTTCCTCATGGAACAGCTTTACAATCTTGATCTGAGACGTCCTGGTTGAGGACGAGGACAATGGGTGTAGCTATGGCTTCATTTGTAAGCAAAAAAGGGTTCAAAAAGGAACCACTAAACTAGTTAATCCTGCTTTTGCACGACAGAGATGCATCTGAACCACATTTACAAATGTAAAGAGGTGTGAACGAGTGGGTCGTCACCAGACGAGTGCACAGAAACATGGTGTGAGGAAGGGGTCGTTGTTTTCTATGTTCTTCTGCACTTAATTAATAGTGTTTAACATACATTAAATGCTGAAAAACAAATCTGAGGTTTGCTGACAGTGTGAGGAAATACAACTCTGCTTTCTCCACTGAAGTCAACGTCGCAGCTACTAGATTCCGATTTTACGACACATTGTAAAACATGTAATATTTCTGTAGCCCACGGCACAGTAGCTCATGATAGTCAGCTCCACCTCAACAACAGTAAAATGCCTCTTACATATTCGTGCATCGAGACAAAACTAAGTCCAGTTGACCTGATTCAATTTCCTAGAGATGCATCAGAGATGAGATTCACATGCAGCAACCTGATCTGATCTGTGCTATTTTGTTTGATGTGACTCTTACTTTCGATCAGTCAAAATGAAGTTAACGCAGCAAACAGGAGCCTCACACCAGAAGCCACAAACACACCCCCCCCCTCCGGTCTTAACAGTCTGATCTTATGTTATTTGTATTGTCACGAATCAACCTGCATTAGCTAATCGTCAAGAGTCACGTTTTAAGAACTTTATGGACTTGTCCCTTGACCTGTGACCTTGAAAAACAATAATGTACATAACATAATGTAAATAGTAACTAGAAGTAGCCTACTTAATATTGTTTATTATTATTATGCATATGAGAGGACCATTGTTTTTTATTTCTATCATATTAGCTTATTAACTGTAATGGAGCAATGTATTTCAAGCTGGAGTATACGTGTCTCCATTAACATATAAACTATGACATGGTCATAGGCAGGCCTGGGCCTACTTATCACAAGTAGGTTTTCTGGGCCATCACCCTCGGCATCAAGTCAAACCGGCTCGTTGTGTTCGTTTCTTCACACTGAATCTGGCGGTCTCTTTATTTTTGTGATCTGCATTCTCCTTTTACATAGTAACCACACAACAAAATGGTGGAGCGCAGCCAGCCAAGTACCTCCACATAGCCACTTGAACTCTTTCCCCCACCGCCCACTTCAAATCCAACACATGGAGTCTATTCTGTTTTTATTTTAAAAAAAAAAAGAAAAAAAGCTACAGTGTTGTGGAGAATATTGGTTTTCATCACATGATCCACAAATTGGAACCACAATACGTAATTCCATCAAGAAAGTTTTTCACAACGACCGCCATTCCTCAACTCTACTCCGAAACGAAGGCCATCGTCAAACAAAACCTGGGGGCAAGCACTTTTCTTTCAACACTCACTCAGTGAGCTCAGTAAGTAGGAACTGAATATTTTTATGTATGTTTTGTTGACTCAATTGGAAGTTGTATTTATTTAAAGGCCCATATTTGTCCTCTCTGGAGATGTCAGTAACTATATCAGTTACTTTTTGACTGATTTTTTTAATTTAATTTATTTTCTAAAGACCAGCTAAACGTAGCAGTTTAGTTTATTGTAAGATGTTGGCAGATGAGAATGTTTTTTAGGAGGGCAGGTGCACGGATGTCAAAATAAATCTCACAAACTGATGTGATGTGTGTATTGTTTTTTGTAAATATGACCTAGGAGGTACTGTCAAGTGTTTAGTTCAACCTGTTGTTGTTTAAGGAAAGAAAATCACAATAGTTGAAATATAAAATATAAAAAATCGTAATACTTGTTTCATCAGAATCGCAATTTAAATCGAATCGGTACCCAAGAAATTGTTAGAGAATCGAATCGGGACAAAAGCATATCCTCCCAGCCCTAGTAGTAAGTATTGATAAAGGAGCAGCAGACAGGGCTGGTTGCAGCAGGACATTAGCTAAATGCACTTTGAGTGGCGCTTTTGAGTTTTAATTAGGCTATGTGAATAAGTCAATATTTTCTCCACCATTGCACCTAATGAGAAACTGAAGTTTCCCACATTGAATCCATAACAGATTATCCAGTGAGCTTGTTGGTCAAATTTAGCAGGAAGCGCTCGGAGACTTCCCAGTGTGTGAATGGAGGTGTAACCAGACCAGTCAGTGTGCGTGTGAGCGGCCGGGGACCACCCACCTACCCACACACCCACCGGCCGACCGGCCCTCCGCCTCCCGGTGACCTGCATGACTCCTCAGTGTGAAGTGAGGACACGCAGACCTGCAGCCATGTAGTCTACATCAGCTTTAATAACGAAGCTCGGCCATAAACGCACCACATGCGCTGCACGCCCGCGCCGCTTTGTATAGAATAGATGAACGTTACTCACAGATGCGTCGCGCGCGCTCCTCTTGCGTATCGTCAGATCGATAGTTAGTTTAATCCTCGTCCTATTTTCTTCTGGAGCGGAGAGTCACTCTGACATTTCTCTTTGTCCGCGGCTCTTTCTCCGGCTCCGATCGAGCATGTGTCAGACGACTCCCCAGCTGCCTCTAGCCGCCACACACTCACTTATATACCACTATACACAGTTCGACCTGTCGGCCAATCAGCAGCTACAGCAGTCTGACGTAATATACAAAGATCGTCTATGGTTGCGAGTGGGGCAGAGGGGACTCGACGGAAACAGTCGAGAACCAAATGTTTCATAACAGCTGTGGCTCTACCACAGGCAGGACCAGCAAGCAGGGACCTCAGGCCCCGAGGGGCCCCAAACGTACCAGGGGGTTGCTGGTAATCAGTGGTGGTTGGTGTATTTTATTATTTTTTTTCCCCAGGGATAGAATATTATCCCATGATACCAACAATTATTTTCCTTTTAGTGATTTAATAGTTTTCAACTGGTTTATATCCAGATGCTGCTTTAGATCCACATTAAGACTGTTCCACACTCTCACTATATAGACTGAGATACTGAAGTTTTATGGTTGTCAAACTTTAAATTGTGATTTTTTTTTTTATTATACCTTCACTTTTACATGTGTAGTCAGGAGCAGTGTATGGTGGTGGTGATGGGGTCTGGAAATGTGAACAGAGTGGGAGCCCCTGTTGTATGCCTACACTCACTCTCTGTCCCTGAGCCAGAGCAGTGTATAATAAGAGTTCAGTCAATTTTTCCAACGCCCTCTAACTTTAGCACAGCAGGGCCGCCCCTGGCAAAATAGGGCCTTAAGGGGGATTTTTAATGTTTTTTTTACCTGATTGATTGATTTATTTTAATTTTTAATTGAAGGTGTTGTAATCTAAGGTGTTTATGCGGACAAAGTTTTACATTTGTATGTACATACCCAACATACCCATTTTCAAGTGAAGCGAGAGCTTCTCCTTGTTTTTTTTTCTTCTTGTTGCTCCTGATTCGTGATGTCTCTTGGGTGCCATCTCTTTACCTGCAGCCTCTGATTGACCACTGATTGGTCAGATTACAGCTCTTGTTGCTCTCTTGCCTCATACTGACTTGGTGCCCTTCGCGTGCCTCATATTGTGCAGCACATCAATTATGCAATTTGCACATATTGCTCAAAATGCGGCCTTAAATGCTTGAGGTCCTATGCACAGTGCGTGTTCTGCATTTAAAGGAAACATATTATACTGTTGCATATCATATTTTAGAACATCCTTATAATGTTAAACTGTCAAATGTCCACGCTGAACCTCTGCAAAGTTTCTTGTTTGATGTTTTTTTTTAATGTTTTTTATTTTTAAAATGTGTCAGTTTGATGTAGGGTTGGGGTTAGGGTTAAACGTTATAAACTGTATTTATGGGGTTTCCTTTTGCTAACATTCACTCTCTCCCTTCCTGACTCAACTCTCATTTCTCCATGGTTCTGGCTCTTTCCATCATGATGCAACAGGCCTCAGCTGCTGAGTTGGTTTTCTCATAACTTTCGTTGCTGATAGAGTGAAGTCACTGCCGAGAAGCTCAGGGAGCCAATCAGTGAGTAAAGTACATAACACACTCACAGGCTGTGGGTGTGTGAGTGGTGCATGTTAACACTCTCCACTGTGAAGACACTGCAGGCTGGTGAAATGTTTCCCATATGAGTTCATTCTCAAACCTATCTTACTTTCATTTATATTCAGTAAAACATTTTGAACTAATCAAAGTACAGTCTAGATACTTGACTTTATTATTCATCTTAATGATAAAGCAGAATAAGTTGTGACATCGTCATTTAAAGCAGAGATCACCAGAGGTCTAAACTGATCCTGCAGAGTAATTACCGTGGTAATCATCTTATCTTTCGTCTGGACGATACCAGCGTAAACAGCCAGCATGTTAAAAAGCAGTTTAACAAGAATGTAAATGAATATGCAGATGCAGGATAGGGCTCTGAGTTCAGACTCAATGCACCACAAGACATAAATTTTTCTAAACATGTTGATACAAAACACAGGGTTGCACTGCAGTGACTTCCAGTCTCAGAGCAGGGATCAACCTCCTATACTGTCTGAGTCTGTTCAGGTATTTCAGAAAACCCATTACCCCCAAACTCAGCAAGAGATGTATTCAACCAGAGCAGATTCAGAATATAATAGAGGGACTACATATTCCATCAGCCCACAGGATCACCCCAGGAAGAGGCTGAGGGTACTTTATTAGGCCATATTTCACACTGTAATAACTTTATTTATATAGTAACTTTCGAAACCAAGTTACAAGGTGCTGTACAAAAACATATCAATATAATTGATCAAAATATTTCCTCCCCTACACATTATAAATGCATCCTGAAATTCAAGCTGAGAGACTTGGAGGAGCTCCAGTAACCCTGAGCTCACAATCCAAGATGGCACTGTTAATAAGCCACTTAGACATGTTACGATACGATACTATGGCGACCCCAGTGGTGGGGTTGTACTATTGCATGGTCACGGCCCTGCTGGTTAAGGCCTGCTGGTGGTACCTGGGCCCGGTGTTCACCATGTTATAAAAGCCAGGCTAGTGATTGCTCTCTCTCTCTCTCCTCTCTCTGGCTTCTGCAGGTACCCCGGTGGCGATGCAGCGGCCGTACATTCCTTTGGTGCGCATTTATTGCTTTACGCACCCTACAGCACTCCTGTACACATACACTCCACACCCACAACATACTCCACAAGCCTATCCACTGACATCCACACTCCATGATTTGAAACCTTTTGGTTGATTTGGTTATCCTTTGTTAAATAAACACCTTTTTAATTGTGATCACGGCGCGTCTCCCTCCTTTGT
>OMNW01009017.1:17357-43468 GCA_900303245.1 Selene dorsalis
GTAGGTCAGGGGGCGGCAACCTCACATCCAGACACTCCAATCTGTATTTACACTCAGCTAACAACTAGTAATGTACACACACACACACACACACACACAAACACACACACACACACACACACACAGTAAAGACAGTGCTTTGTTTTCCCAGGGGCAATGTGCAACGCATTAGTAGACTATTGAGTATGTGATTAAGAGCTTTAATGATAAGACATCGTAGCATGACCTCGCAGCATGTATCGCGTAGCTCAGACAATTAATATAAATTGCCTTGTTCACATGCAACCTGCAGGTCGCTCCTGTCTCACCTGGGTTGGTAACAGAGGAGATAGTGACTTTGTAGTTGGCTTTACTGGTGCTGAGGCCTGCGATAACATCCTCAATCCTCCACAGCTCCTTTCTGATCTGCACTTTCTCTTGCTGCGCACAAAAACAGAAACACATATACATGTAGACACACAATATAAAATGACTTGTGCACCAAGACATTAAAGGCGCTACATTCATGCTTTCTCTGTTGCAGGTTATAACGTGGCCTTCCTGGAGAGCTGGTCTTTTGGGGCTGGTTAGCATGCTACCTTGCTAACTATGCGAAGCAAGAACCAACAGTGGCGTTGCTTCCCACTGCTGGTGACAGCTCTTGGTGAGTAAAGGAATACATTTTTATGCTGCAACATCTCTTTTAGTCTGGGAAGCAAAAGTTAATGCTAAGGTTGGTGATGTAGCAGCAACAAAAACTTCCCCTTTGCTTGTTTAACGATGATACGTCATGTGTATTGCCAAATCATAGTTTTTAATTTAAAGCTAACACATGATCCTCTGAAGAGATATCAACCACACTGAAGTCTTCGCTTTGCCTGCACATAAGAATTCAGGAGCCTGTAACTCATTCCCACACACACCCATACATCAGAGTGGCTTCTTGTGTTTGTTAACTGAGATCACTGAGCCACAGACCTGAGAAAGATCACTGCGGTTCATCTGTCCCTGCAGGGCAGACTTCAGCCAGTCCACATCTCGCTCTAGCTGACTGTATTCATTCCATGCGTTCTCCATCTCCTGCAGAACAAAACAGGACACACTTCATGTTATAATAAGACAGGAAACAGCATTCAGAGAGTGTACTCATCTCATGAGCCAATGCTACTTTGAAGGTTTCAAGGTTCCTCTCCATTATGCAGAGATTTACAGTCACACTGTATGGTGAACTGGATGTATGAGTAGCAGAGAGCAGGTGTCTTGAGTTACTTCAGTTTTCATATTTTATTTTCTCACTTGAAACACAAGCTGCAAAGTCTGAATCACTTGGATTTGACATTTGTTTCTATTGTTCGGTCATATTTTTCGGTCTATTTTGTTCAGTCAAATGCAAACTCACTGGGTCCCGTTAGAGCATCGCAGACACTGGAATAACATCAATATATCTGTAACAGTGAGGACCATACTACTCATATTAACTCATTATTGTCTCATGTGGTTTCTTTGTAAATGTTCTTTTGAAACTCTTATTTTCATTTTAACACTGAATATTTTGAATATCAATGAACTTGGACTGAAGAAATGTACTCATAAGTTTCTTTGGAGCTTCAGGTTCATCCCCGAGCACTCATTTTGATACTGTCACACTCAACCTGAAACACCGTGCCGGTTGCAGAAACCATCAAAAGGGAACAACTAAAAATAGAAGTGAACATAATGCTGACACTAAGGCAGTCACACCAATAAAAACATAATGCAAGAGGTAGTTTATACCACTCTGCAGACAAGAGAGTACCTTACCTGTCAAAACTAAATGAAAATCATTAGGGGAGCCACATAGCAGATTTTGACATTAAGTAAGTAACTCAAAGAATACATACTTTAAATTTTACGCTTTTTCAATTTGCGAGTGCAGCTGGTATCTTACTGTGGAGACTTGGGATATTTCCGCCCTGATGTGCACGACGTCCTCTTGTAGTAACTTCTGCTGATAGGCAATCTTCTCAGCGTGGGCTCGCTGATCTTTGTACTGCTCCATCTGCTGGTGAGAAACATCCAGCACTGACTCCAGCTTATCCTGGACAAGGGACATGAAAGAGACCATTATTATACAAGAGGCATTAAAGGAATACATCAATACACCAATACAGACTTGTGCATACACAAGGGGAAAGGCAGTTTTATGTATAAAAGAAAAACCTTGTCCTCCTTCAAAGTGCGTATCCTGGCCTCTAGCTCCTGGAGAATCTTGTCTTGTTCACACAGTCGACTTAATTTCACCTGAAGGAAAAAACGTGTTGAAATAATGATGTTACAGGAAAACAATCGTCTCTCTGTTTATATGTAATAATACCAGAGAGTGTAGAGATAATGCAACTGAAGAGCGGGGAAGAGATTAAAACAGTGACTGGACTGATGATATACAGCATCTGTTTACAGCGGAGGTCGACTGTTTCCATTCTTGTCTTTGTTCAGCTGCAGCCAGAGAAGATGAATTGATCGTCTACTGTAGTCTTTGCTGTCTGTAAATATGTCAATAAGGCTCATCTATGTGAAAAGCCCAGAGGAATTCCTCTCATCAGCGCAGCGAGAAATATCAAAAGGCTCTACACTGTCTAGTTTGGGGGCGAGATCTGGTAATACCCATTATGAGTAATCATAATCAAAAATCCATATTTTCAAATTCACTTTTGGATAAAACCCTCTTTATTGAGAGTGACAGATTTGTTTTCCCAGAAATGGGTTATGTGTTTATGAAAACAACATAAGACTGCCTACTTCACAGTCTTTCTCACACAGTGTATTTTTTTTCTCAGATCTATTTATCATTCTGTTCAATTAATAATTAAGCTGTTTTTATTTTGCTGCTGTATATTGTTGTTTTTAATTGCATGAAATATTCATTGTTCAGACAAATTTACTGGCAATTTCTTATAAATTGTTAAAATGGAACAATGCTAATGATGAAAAGCCAGGACATCCATCTTATTTACCTCTATTCAGCAGAAAACAAAGAATGAGAAAAGCAGGATCAGGCAAATCAAACTGAAAAATTTAACAGCTCAACATCTAAAACTCCCATTACATGCATTTTTCTCTTTAAATTGCGGGGAAGAAAATAAAAGCTGTGGTCGATACTTTCAGGCCCTCACTGTGCAGCGTGGATGGATGTCCCCACAGTTTTGCAATGTACATACGTTCCCTTCCCTCCGCAGCCTCTGTTTACCACAACTTAAGAACACACACACACACTCGAACTACACTAAAACACACAGTTAAGTCAGACTAAAGTCAGCTACTCCTCTGTGGTGGATTATAGGAAGTGGGAAAATGAGATCTTAAGGAAAAGAAAGAGATGGATAAACAGGCAGCTTCTTTAAATGCTGACACCATAATGATTCACTTACATCAGCATCACTCTCTGCTATTTTCACAGGCCTGGATGGTCTCTCTTTTTTTAAGCTCTCTCGTCCAGTAACCTGAAATTCCCGACAGCCACAAATACAATGTTTAATATCATTTAAATACCCTTTCTTTAACACTTCCAGTTGACAGATAACAAGGACTGCCTTCATTTTCAACATACAGTCATACCGCTACACAAGTCAGCTGGATGGATCCAGTTAAAATAATGAAGGAAAAAAAAAAGACAACAACAACAACAACAAAAATAGTATGTGCAGAGAGAGGGTCTGCATCTTCAGGAAACCCTAAAAACCCCAAAGCTGCTCTTTGTTGTATGTTATAAAACCTGGTCCTTGACATGAATGATTACTCTAATGTTGATTTTAAGATTCAGAAATGTATGTTTTACATTGAAAATATTTTCGGCTGATGTACAGCACATCACTTGGGTAAATGTTCATCAAGTTAACAAGGCCTCTAGTTTCATGATGTTATATATGTTGGCAGAAAGGAAATGCCAAGCTGTGTGCTACAATATCTGTCATGACATTATGGATACTACCATTTAACACAACTTAAATTTGGACCTGATGAGGAGTTGGTGAGATATTTGAGCATGGATCAACAGAAGAAGTGGATCAACAGACAGATCAGTGTTAGTATCCCAAGAGCATTAGCATAGCTAAAAATAAGGAAATGTGTCCTTTGTCAGCCTGTTCTTGAAATGTGCTCTGAATGCTCGATGAAAAATGAGAGCAATATACTGGTAGACATTTCTGTGAGAAAACAGTGAATCTTCCAAAAAACACAGAGCTCTTGTTTACTAGCTTAATCATTCAGGGCCTGTATATTTCTTTTATAACCTGACATGGACTAAGAACATCGGTCTGGGCTGCTGAGCTTAACACACTCTCTTCTTTTAGACTTATTTTTGGTCCCTAAAACTTTATCTCAACTATATAGTATTTCTTCCTCCTACTTGTATCTTATGTAATCACGTCTGTCGTAGTTAGAAGTGACTCAATGATCTGTTTCTCTTTGGGTGACAGTGTAATAATGAAACAGGTGTCGGCCTGTGTGTGCCATCCAGATGTTCTCCAGATAACGGAGCCAGGGTCTGTCTGCCAGTTGTCAGTCCCAGTTAGTACTGCATGGAGATGAAGAGTGTGGGTGGAATATTCATAAGACACCCACAGTGGGATTACCACACCCAGCACAGTGGTGTGGACCAGAGCAAATGGGAGACACAGTTAAAAGGGCCATTCCACCTATTTTACATGTCAAAGTCAATAGCCACGCTACGCAGCCTGGGAGAACAGTTTACAGTGTTTTATGTGGTTCTGGGGAAGGTTTTGTCTAGTCTGGGAAAAAGACTCAAGTGATCATCAGAAAATGGCATCAAATGTAAAAATATAAAATTAAAAGACAACTAACCAGTCAAAATACATACTGTGACGACCTTTTTTTGTCATCTGTCTTTCATATGTTTCCAAACTTTATGTAAATACCTCACTAAGTTTCTGTGTTGTTAAAAACCACGACTGTGGGGCGAACACTGCATGTCATTGTCCTTTTCTGCCTGTTACCACGATGAAACCAGAGGCCCTGGGATGTGAGCCGTCACTGTCGTGTCATAATCACGTTGGCAGTCTTTTTCTTAAAGAGCACCCTTGGGTCATCTTTTATGCTCTCACAAGCAAAACAAAAGCAAAGTGAAGATATCAAAGAGACATTCAACGGCACATTCAGAAATGCTTAAGATCATGCAGGGAATCCCTTTGCCATTACAGCTTCCTTTTTTCCAACATCTCAAATCTCATAGCAGTGTCGCAGTACCACACAGTGAATGATCAGATCAAGGGATTCATGTGCAAAATCCTGCATAAATTTCCAGGGATGCATCACATTCCAGTTGAGAAGCAGTGGAATGATCTGTTTCACTTTGTATGCACACCATCCTTACATTCCAACAGTACCCAAAACTTGGCGAGGAGTTTTCAAACACATTGTGAACTGAAACGATCATCGGGTCAATACTTTGGATCTGTTTCGAAAAAGGGAAACGGAGAGGTGTTACAGGACGTACATCGCAGGTGCATCGCTGGACGACCTCCTTCCTCCATTTCAAAACACAACCCAGATTTCTAGTAAATGCATTGCTGGTGTTTGACATACAAATCAATTTGGATCAAATGCTTTGCACAGGTATAAATGGAAAATATGTGGCTAAATGAGACAGACTGCTCAAATACAGCAGCACTAGGCCTTTGCATTCAGATTATTTATAACACTGACATGGGAATTGGAGTTTCACATGACTCAAAACATTTTGGGAAATTTGGCCACGTGCTTGTTAAAACTTCAATTCCCATTAAGACGAGCTTAACAACAACATGTGTTGGGGTGACATAACTGCATTACCACACAGCATCTGATGGTATCATCCCATGGAAAACATTGCGACATACTGAACATTACAACTTACTCAGTTGAGAAGCCAGACTTGTCTATCACTTTACCTCACATTGGATTTGTTGAATTTTGGATGTTATTAATGTTAAAAAGGCTTTTTAAACATCAAATATATAATTTACATGATGAAAAGACAATTAAAAGACATGTTAATTGCATTATAAGGAGACAGTAGAAAGCACAGAGCAGAACAGAGGAGAGACAGGAAAAGGGGAAACAGGGAGGTAGATGTTGGAGGCAGCAGCAGGAAAACAAGATTGCAATCCAGAGGAAGGAGATGAAGTAGAGGATGAAAAGGATGAAGTGGCATTTACTTTGCTGGGGCCCACCTTCAGATCTAGATACTCCAGGTCCTTCTTCAGTTGTATGTAAGTATCATCAGCCTTTAAATGAGCAGTGGAGAGATAAATCATTTGAAATGTAGCTGCAAACGATAATGGGTGACCAGATGACTCCTAAGGCCTTTATTTGCTGTTCAGGCTTTGCTAACAGGACTTTAATTAACTTGATCTCAATTACAGTTTTCTTCTACCTCTGTATTTTTATCTACAGTGAGTGAAGCCAAACTGTAATTAAGTAATCGTGGAGTTGTTTGAACTGGTTTCATGTCTCGTGTTTGACCTTATACACAACTAGTTAACACAGGTCTTGTGTATGACGTGTGGTCAAACTGAGTGTTTACACTCCTTCATAAGCACAGAGAATGGCCAGAGAATGGCTGGATGTTGGAGGCTGGGTGGGGTTGTCATTTCTGAGCACCGGAGCAGCTTCACTGTGGTCTGCTAGTCTTACAGCAAGGCGCTGTTTGTGCACAGGCTCACAGGGGAAACTGTGGCCTGGTGGCTGCTTCAGAGTGATAACGCCAAAATGCAAAAGGTTTATCAGAGCACACAGAAATGTAGACACAAATGTGAGAGTTAAAAATGCAGGTACAGTCGACAAGCAACATGCTTCAAATATGGCATATTACTTACTACAAACAGAATAGAACAAACCTCTGGTTGGTATTTTTAAGTTCTGAACAAGTTGGGTGAGTGATGCTATAACTATAAAGTTACCAAATGTATTGATAAGAGGCAATCTGGACAATCTGAAGTGCAATACAGCCCATGCCAGAATGGTTGAATAAACAAGACAACCAAGCATTATCAGATTGCACAGTCTTGAATGAATGACAGGGAAGTAATGTATGGGATTGGCTGAGGGTGAAGGGGACCACAATACACTGGCAGGGGTTGCAGTGTGCTATAGGAGAGGTTAGGGAAGTACAAGGGCCCCTGACCTGCATGCCGGGGCCTAGCAGCCCGTTGTGCTGGTGGTGCTGCAGGTGAGCGAACGCATAGCTGGGGCTATGCACACCAGCCATCTTGGCCTGGTGCCTCCGAAGCTGAATGAGGAGCAGAGTCAGCTCCTCTGGCTGTAGCCAAGCCCGGGGGGGTTAGGGGCCGGAGGGGCCAATGAAAGCGCAGAGGGATGAGAGAAAATATTTGAGAACCACCTGGGAAGTACAATGGCTGAGCTAAAGTCGCTGAGAGAGCCAAGTGGCAGAGAGGCTGACAAGACTAGAAATGTAAAAGCTAGAGCTGCTCTGTGGATGATGGGTCATCAGACCTGATGACACAACAAACAAAACAGAGGGGATACAACTTAAACAAGCTTTGCGGTGGTTCACAAAATCAGCCCAGTCAGCTCTTGATTCTACATCTGGACACTGTCATCATGATGAGCCCTGTGGTCATACCTGTCCACATCTGGATTGTCCCTAAACTACTGGAAAACTATGTAAATACAGCATTTAAAAAAGGGGATCATACCGTTTTTCCATGTAAGCTCGGTGCACTGACAGTGTGTGTGATGTAGCCCATGGCTGGCATTGACCTCCTCTCCATCTGGGAAGTCTGTGGACAAACAAAATTCATCAACTTGTTATTACAGATCTTATAGAGACAAATCAAACAGAATGTCTAATTCACAAAGTGATCTTCAACAGAGCGTTAGAAGTGAGGGATAGACCACTCCGTCACACTGAATCAAAGTGAAACCATTGCCTCCAAGTCTGTAAACAAATTTGACTACACAGCAGATTTATTTTTTTCATCTATCCCTTTCTCCCTTTCATCGCTCCTAATCTTATTCGAAACAAGGTGTGCCCTGAGTTTTAGACGCTACAGGGCTCGGGAAATTTGACGTTTTTGCTTAACACACAGAATTAGCAAAAACCAGGCCCACTACAGAACCTTAAAAGGACACAAACAACAAGAGATTTAATTAACTACACATAAATTATACTAAACCTGCTTTCTTAAAATAACATTTGTTTGCTACCAGCAAGAGCAGCACTGTAAGCCATTCCCTTTGAGATTCCCATGCCACTATTTTTTTGCTGTATAATAGGTTTTTTATTTAAATGCGAGATCAGAAGAAAGAGACCGCGGCTGATGGTTGGGATACAGTAGAGATGTTTATAGGGTGCTGAGGAGCCCTGGGCAAATTGGATTAGCTGCTAATAAAACATACTTCTTAATGATATTCCACAGAGGTATACACTATGCTATTACTCAAGCACGCTCCAGCCAGAGAGCACCATCAGCCTCAAAGATGCTGGGTGCACCAAAACTAAGTTCATTGCCAACTAAATTTAGTTTCCATAAATATCACTTCCCGAATCATCTTGTACAGTCACTGTGGCTCCCTTTGTTGAAAATGTATCTTCTTCAAAAAGGGTTTTCTGTAATTGTGCGTCACTCTATTCTGTGGTTATAATTAATGTCCTGCCACCGACGGATGAATGATCGAGACAACAACATCTGCGACACTTTGTTTACTTGTGTCAGGCTAGCGGGCTGGCTCGTGAGGCTTGTGCGTGCTGGCAAATGTGGTAATGATTTAGAGGGAGATCTTTTCACATGTGGAGGGTGTGGTGGGGAGACAGCGCAGGGTGTGGATGACAGGACGTCCCCTCGCTGCGTCTCCTGTGGCGGCGGCGGTGGTGCTGTCTGAGCGCTGCAATGGTTTGGCAAACAGCAGAGCAGAGCGGCAGGCTTCCACTCACTCACACACACACACACACACACACACCACCTGTGGATTAGGGCCTGGGTGTGGACTGTGTGAATCTGCAAATGATTCACATGAGCATCAAAGTGTGCGCGCTGAGAAGTCAGAGGCTTCTCATGCTCCTCATTACTAAACTTCCCATGGTGCCTTTGTGAGTTCACAACATCCCAACACCAGCAGATACCTCACACCCACCACCCAGAGCTACTGTGAGAAGGAGACCTTTGTCAATGGGGCTCACTACATGTGAATCAACATGTTTTACTCAAATCACAGGCCAATGACAAATTACTGGCGTTCACTGTGTGGCTGTATTACAGTGTTAAATCCCCAGTGACTGAGTATGAGAACCTAAATACATGAAGGACTGAACTTTCACACATCCATCTGGACATTATCTATAACCAGCTTTCCTGTGCAGGACTGTGAAACTATGAGTGTGGGATTTTTTGTGAACAACAGAAGATTTACTTCTTGAGAAGTAGTCAGTTTCTATGGAAAAAAAAAAATCTGTTTTTCCCCTTATTTAACTACTTAAGTGAATGTGATTTGTTGATATATAGGTCACAGCACAGTTACAGTTCAAGCTCACACACACACACACACAGACCATTGGGAAAAAAAAGAAAATCCTTGCCCTCAGTCTTCATATAAGAAATCTGAAATACTGCCCTCAGGTTTCTTTCTGAAGAAATCTGGTTTTATCACCCTTTCTTATACTTTATGTGATCCCAGGCTCCTTTTGTGCATGTGCACAGTCATGTCGTTTTGTTATGTGATGCAGTGGCCAAAGACAAGTTTGCCTTGTGAAACAATTACAAATATCTGATAAGAGTAATAAGAATATTATTATTAGTTATTCAGTTAATTTAAAATATATTTTAATACAGCTATGAAATAGAAAAGCTGTTTTTGAAAAACATGGCCTGTGCTTCAGGTTGTGGTACATGGACAATACTAATTAGTAGGATAAACTGATTTTCATAATGTATGTCAATATTGGTCAAAATATAAAATAAGACCAGCATCGGTCTTCTTTTTTTTTCTTAAAAATAACACATCACGTGTTCCAGTATTTTCAGTTTTTTTTAGTTTTTACACAGATTTTTTGCAACATGAATAACTTACTCCTCGGCCCAGCTGTATGTTTGCTCGTCTTGGCTGTGGTTCACATTGATTATTATGTCATCAACATCTGAGGTTGACATGAAATATCAAAGGCACTGATATAAAATTATTCATTAACATTATATTTTGCTTTATTCCACAATATTTATGCGCTTGAGTATTTAGAACTACATTTAACACTTTCTGTCTCAAAGTTGGACTGGAGAAAAAGTTAATGTTATTATATATTTTAAAATGCAATGCATGAGGAAACTGGTGTCTAAGTGGGTGTAGGTGCCCTACCTGGGAGAGATGGGCACAAATATGACTAGGTGAGCTGGATCTTGTGCTGTCTCCAGCTATCACGTCATCCAGAGGCCTCACTGTGCGTCTGTCTGAAGGAGTGTGTGGCCTGCGAGGGGACAGCGGTTTGAATGAGGAAGGGACAGAGGGTGGGACTTCACACGGGGATGGAGGGACAGAGACGGAGCGTGGCATCTCCACGGTAACCCTTAAAGATGAGGAGTCTGTGAAGTTCGGTCCGGAGTAGATGGGAGCTGTGGGGCTGCCGTGACGAAACTGCTGGCGCTGCTGCCACTCGTACAGCTGCCACACCATCCCCTCCTTCGTGGCCATTCGCTCATCTGTGGACATGCGGAAGTGGCTGAGCCGGTCATGGGCGTACTTATAGTCACTGGGCATGTTGGATGTTGCTGGGGGAGAGTTGCTGCCAGACGGGAGACGGGGAGACTTTGGCAATGACTGATAGGTGGCCTCTGCTGTGCTGGCTTTGGGTTTTAAGGGAGGAGTTCGCCGGGGGAGGTTATACTCAGCAGCGGGAGGAGTACTGAGGAAGAGAAACACAGGGGAGGCTTTTACTTTGATATAAAGAGTTTCATGTCATCTGTCCACAACTGAAATGAAACTAAGACCCATTCAAATATAAGATACTCATAATCACCACTAGAGGGAAGCATTTACCCAAGGTTCATTTTCATCACCATTCACACTGGTGTAAGAAAGAAATGTTGACTGTGAAGCCAGACTGACCTCTTCAGGGGGTCTCCTTTCTGAACTTTGACCCACTGCTCCACCTGAGCCAGTGTATTCTTCCTCTGCACATGTTTCTCAGTGCCGGCCTGGGAAACAAAGCCCCTCTGATAGACAAGATTTCCATTTTGTTCCGGTGGCAGAGTCACTTGGATTACGGTTTGCGGCTCGTTCTTGTGGGCGGCACTGTTGGCAGAGTTTGGAGAGAGTCTCTCTGCTCTGTCGTCTGTGGCTGATTGGCTGGGCCTCCCTTGGATCTCCACTCCGTACCTCGCCTCATCTCCATGAGCCAGTCTCACGCCATTATTGTGAGGCTCCTCTCTCTCTGTCCTGTGACGGCTTTCTGACTGAGATGAGTTGTGGTTGACGTGGACGTGGTTGGTCTGTGGGACGGCCTGCTGTGTGGGCTTCTCTGTCTTCTCCACCTCTCTGTGAAAAAGTGAGAAAAGGATGATATATTAACACTACTTAAAGGAGACATATTATGCCCCTTTTCCACAAATTAAAATAGTTCCCAGGTGTCTTAAAGACATGTCTGTGATATGCATGCCCCCTTTAATACATCCTGTCTGGACTGTAGGCGCATTCTTTATAGTATTTATCAATCAATCATATAGCCTATACCAAGTTACAGACTATATACTGAAGTGTTACAGTGCTTCACCTTACAACTGTTATACATGGCTAGACTCTTACACTTAATTCATTATCTAATTTTCACTCTATATTATTGCAAATTTCAGCTCTGTTCTTCAATGGAGGGATTAAAAGGCATTAAGATGTGGTTTTAAAAAAATGGTACAGTAACCTTACACAACCTTGGAGTAATTTCCTCCTCCATTCAAAGAGACACTTGTGCATATGGTCAGGTTCATTGCTGCGTTTCATTCAGGAAGGATCAGAGACCATAGGGAGTTATTCATTAAGTTTCCATTAAAGCACTTCTTAGAGATTTTGCTGGTTAATCCAAAAAGAAAGAAGCTCCAGGGAGAGAAGACAGTTGTTTTATCTTCATTAAATAGACTGGCAGCAGTGTGGTATTCTTCTCAATGTGCTTAAACAATCAAATTTATATCATTAAAATGATTAGGTTGAATAGTTTTCCAAGTTAATAATTTCCTGAAAAAGAGGTCGCGGTAAAGTATAATGTCATCATTTATTATTACTTCATTAGTATAAAAGATTTAATATAGTTAATGTTTAATTTCAAAGGACTAAACTAGGATTGTCATGCCAGTGCTTTCCAAAGTAAACATTTCTGGAGTAATGACCAGCTTTGGCCTCTAAGTGGCGTTACTGCACAGACTATTTGAACCGTTCCACAACCAGATCCAGATTAGAGCTGCATCAAGCTAATCTAAGATGCCTAAATGCTGTTTGTAATACAATTATCACAGATACAGTTGTCATCAGACTATATTGTATTTTATATATTATATTTCTGTTACTGACCGTGAACAACCCTAACCTTAACCCTAACCCTTTTCAAAATCAATTCTGTGGGCCGATCTGCTTTGTGCACAGCTGTATAAACACAATCTGCATTACAGCATCTTTTAGGTGAGGCTTGTACTCAGCTGGCAGAGCCTTATTTATATCTCACCGCAGATGCAGCACGCACACACACACACAAACACACACTGCAGGCATGCCTGTGCCCCTGAACAGACAGACAGATCTGAACCTGCTGTGAATGAAGCCCATGAAGGCAGCAAAAAGCAGCAAATTTCAATTATGAAAGCAGTGCATTGTAAAACTGTGGATGACATAACACAATGACAAATTTTTAAAAAGTGCTGTTTGGTTGAATATGTGATGCCCAGGTTAATTTTGTGATATCATCTCATGACACATGCAGTGGACAGAGCCTGCTGTGCTTTATGGAGGGCAGGATGTCAGGGTGAGTAGAAGCCCAAATAATGAAAGGAGTGAATCCTACTCTGTAGAGTAAGACCAACCTCTTTATAGTGTGACTCTGCTGCATTAGCGCAGCCTGGTTCATGGCTCGGATCCAGCCATTCATGTCCTCCTGTGTGTCCGCACTGAAGAAATATGTCCGCATCCCGCAGTGTTCAGCCTGTGAGCCAATCACAGAGTTCTTATTGTAAATGTAGGAGCGCATTCCTGTGTGGCTCGCCTATCAGAGAGAGAGGGCGGGAGAGAGGGAGAGAGAGAGAGAGTGAGAACTTCTCACCTATGATGGGAAAAATCTGCCAGTGAGGCTGATGAGTGAAAACCTTTTGCTGCTTTGTGTAGTGAGACTGACAACTGTCAGCTCGGCTAACAGCGGCATTTAACTGAGGAAAATACAGAAGTAAGACAGAGGGAGGGAGCAAAGTGCTGCAACAGAAACAATGTGGACATTATGCTGTTTCTGGTGAGGGGGGAAAAAAAAGGTATAACCCAGGTTACATCTATTTCATAAACGTTAAGCACACAGACATTAGACAGCGACGATGGAAACAGCCATAGAGAAGCAAGTGAAGGTCAATTACCTGTCACCACTTTAGGCAGGATATTTTCACACACATTCACACACAAAAGTACACATCATGAATATAAACTTGCTTGTCATTTTTATGCGGTGGAGTAAATCTGTCCTAATAACTTCATCATACAGTGTGGAAACCAAATCCTCCAAACACAGAGCTTCATCCAGGTCTGATGCAGACGACCGGCTACACCACAATAATCTGCAGAATCTGTCACACAGATCTACACAAGATACACTGAAAAACTGTGAGTATTTTTTCTCTAAGGTGAAAGTTATTACAACACAATGAAACTCATGAACAGACCTCAGGAAGATCCACGACACGGGACCAACTGACGTTTCACTATGGAAACTACTTGCTATATAAAAAGAAGCTAAAACTATCCAGAGTAATAAAGGCTTCTCTCAGTTATTATAAAACATAATCCTGTTATGTTCATTAGCTGGTCACAGCATGTTGCTGTTGGTGTCACAGCTGGACACAGGATCTGTCGTTCTGACCTGTGAGCTCTTCAATTACATTGGTACTTGCTTTCCAAAATACTTTCTTATTCACCGCTCTTATTTACATATTTTGAGTGTGACTGTTAAATGAATAATATTATCAATCTAGTGAAAATCCTCCTTCAACTTTTAGGCGACATGTAACAAGCCTCTGTGGAGTAAACTCAAAAACACACCGGATTCAAAACAGTGATGTAGAGAAACAAGTTAATGGTTTATATTTTATGTTCAGTTGCAAAATAATATAAAAATTAATAAACATACAGCTGGGGAAAAATTGCTCATATTAGCAAAAGTCATAAGAAAAGCAAATGAAATCAGAGAAGAGAGGAATAATGGCTGCGACACTGTCGTCCCACCTCTGTCTCCTGTGATGAGAAGGTAATAAGCGATAATGAAACAAATACCAGAGCCACAGAGGAAGTGTGAGGATAAGAGTGATCAACTGGCAATATGAGAGTCATGCTAAACCAGTTGACCACGTTTAATTGGCTGACGTACTAAATGCCGGACAAATTTCACATGTTCTTTTTTCTCACTCTGAGGTCCAGCACATTGGATTTGAACTGAAATACTGACTCTGAGGTTAAAGTGCAGACGCCCACGTCTGGTTTAACAACCACAGTGGGCGAACAGTGAAGGGAGAGGTTGTTTTTCCCTTGCACTGTCCAAAAATTTGGCACCTATGAGAACGATTTTATGTCTGAAATGTTATGTTTGAAAATCCAATTTGCTGGAGTACAACACAAAACAGCAGTAACAAAAGAAGCAGAAGTGTTGCCGTCTTAATACTCACTCAGTGCAGTTACCATTAATGTTTGATAACAAAAGCCACATCTTGTTTTCCCCAAAACTTTCAAATTCAAATTGTTCGGCACTCCTACACGCTCTGGCATTGTCCACAGATGAGTGTTGCTGTATTCATGTCTGTACATGATGGGACTTTAATGCACATTTAGTAATGCGCATTCAGCAGCTAGTAGCATGATATGAAACAAGATGAGCGGAGAATGGCGGTCCACTGATGAGGCTAAAGTGAAATCAAATACCTATTCATGCAAGACAGGAAGTCTGTGTGATTCAGGATGGCCGCCCGCAGAGAACAGTACTCACTCCGCCCGCGCGCACACACACCAGGTCACAATGGGAGGCAATTGACCAACAGGGAATGAGAGAAACACAGTGAGATGAGCAAAAAAATAAGAGAACAGAAACCAACAGGAAGTTTACAGCAGATCAGTGCTGAGTCAATAAGAAAGAACAGAAACGTCCTCAGGGAGTCGTCACCGAAACAGGAATGAGTAACATCATAAAGAACAGCAGCATCATACAGGAAGTGTTTTTTGACACTACAGACACATCATTGTGGCATCGCAGCGCGGCCTCTAGTCCTTACAGGAAGGTAAAAAAATAACAACAAAGCCTTATAATAAAGTCAATATTCCAGAGAATTACTGCACTGATTTATATAACCTTGTGTAGTATCTCTATATATTTTCCACTCAACTGCTGCTTCTAAAATTGTTTTTTCACAATATCCAGTCAATTATTTCAACTCATTAGTTCGGGTTAACACGAGCTGTAGCGGGAAATTCACTGTACATGTCGGTGGCTCTAATAGTCTGGAACATCCCATTGTTGAACAACAGCAGACATCAACTGAGCAGTTGTCATGCTTACTTAGCAGTAACTGAAATTTTCCAAAGCACGTCAGATGCATGTAATGAAATCTCCTGCTGTTTAATGCATGATGGCTCAGGGAGAGGGAGTGAGGGAATGAGGACTGACTAAATACCGGGTGGTACGACAGAGCCCGGGCTCGTTCCACCAAACCTTACATATACTCCCTGGCAGGCGGTGGGAGGAGACGGTGGATAGGCTGAATGTATAATTAATATTCCCAGCAGGACAATTATCATACAAAATCCATTGTATGTAATGTGATCTTTACAGCAGGGGGGATATATACCACACAAGCACACGCACTCATATTCACACCCATACAAACAGAATCCAAGAACAAAAAAGCCAAAAGTACAAAGGAGCTGAAAGGATTGCAACAGAATGCCCTGAAGCTGCAGTGATGCATCAAACATTCAGGCACTATTGTTATTTGCAACAAGCTCTGTGTTTCCACAGAGGAGGAGCTGGATGATGTTAACCCTCTTGCTCTAGGAGTAAGACATAAATCCCTTTGCTGTCCTCTGGCAGAATTCACAGAAGGAGAAGAAGAAATAAAGTTCTGCTGGACACTTTCAAGTGAATATGACACCATTACCAAATACTGTCTGGCTGTAGGTCTTATAAAGACACTGTGTGCCATTCAAATGTCTGTGAAAGACCAAAGCTACAGAGCTCACTGCTGCAGCCTCTTCAGTACACTGGTGGTTTGTTTCTGCGCTTCCTCACAACAGTTGAATGAAGTCAGACCCTGAAGTCTGCTTCACTTGAAATACATATGCTAATGTGAGCAGATCCTGTTTTTTTAGCAAGTGTAACATGACTACATTAACTGTCTGTACTGTAGCCATCCACTGCCACACTCACCACCACTGGGTTTGTGTTAATAAAGGTCACAAGTTCCACCAAAATCAGCAAAACTGTGCTTCAGAAAGAAATCTACTTTAAATCTAAACTGCAATACCTTTGCACAAAAATGTTAACACTGTTTGATATTTTAAGTAAGAATGTAAAACAAAATCTGCTGCAATACAGACAACAAAACAAGCTATTTCCCCCGAACTTCATTTAACAGTCTGTTTTTCTGCAAAACCTGTTTTTTTCAATATTTGATCAATAAGCAGCAAGCGAACAAGTGAAGAAGACAATGACCTGATTCCAGCTTTTCATTACTGATTTGATGCCACAAACGCATTTTATTTCTATTCAAGTTCAGTATCTTGCACCTAATAATAGATCATAAGCTTCACAAAGGAAACAAATAAAAAGGAGATGTGAGGACGCAGATTTGGATGACAGGGAGTACTCAGCCAGCCTTCCTGTGTTACTGCAACTAGACTGGGGGAGGGGGCAGTACCTGAGTATGTATGTATCCAACAGTGATGTAAGTTTAAGTAGTGAATAAGTTTCGCTGGCTACACATGGACAGGACTGTATCAGTCATTTATCTGACTCAGTTCCACTTCAGTGTTACCTTGAAGGCGTATTTGCGGTTTATGTGGTCATCAGGCTCAACTGGTGCGATGACATAACTGGGCAGAGGGATGCTACCGAGCACCGTCTCCTCGCGGCTGTCTGTGGAACAAGGACATACACACGCATAAACACACACACAGAACACTGTTACAAGCACCCAAAACAACAATCTCTAACTCTGCCAAGACTTTTTTACGATGTTTACGAGTGACTGCAGATTTATGAACAGCAGGGAGATCAGTGAGACATAATTCATGGGCGACTCTTGTCTGGAAGGGGCCATGTGGCAGCATGTGGCACGAGGTGGCATGTGGTCTATCTATTATTCAGCATGATTAATGCGGGAGAGGAGGTAGATGCTATAGCAACGCAAGCAGAGATTATATCCCATAATAAAACACTCAAGTTAATGAGGAAGGAGAGAGTGAGAGGAAGAGAAAGCCAGGGAGAGCAAGAGACAGCAGTAGATGTCACACGTCTAATTACAGGCTGTTATTAATCAAGAAATATATCTTCCTGCAGAGGAGATCACTAAAGGTTTGTGTTTGTAATTTCACAATCAAACCCCTTTTAATTTTGGTCTGTTAAACCCTGGCCAAGTGCCCTTTTCACAGACTCACCTTTGTAGTAAAACAAGCAGTAGTCTGACAAAACAAACCACTTCCTCTTCCACAGTCGCATTCCAGAGCTGTCCTGGAGGTAAAGGGGGAAACACAACACACGGTGTATTCACGACTCCTCCTCACGGGAACACTATTTAATTCACTTTTTAATTAAAAAAAAGTGTAGTTTGGGAATAGAGCAGAGAGCAGGTGGGAAGAAAAGGCTTTATGCATGACACTGGAGCTATAATTTAATTTCATTTTCTTCCCCTTTTCTTTCTTTACATTTAACTTAGTGCTGTAGGTCCCCACCTCTGGGTTTAGTCTGTGCTTTTTATATCCAATACTTATGAAGACTGTGTGTTCACATAAGTCAATTAAGTCCAGATTAATTGCAAGGTCATTCTGAACATTTGATTTTAATTTCACACAAAAAGATAGATTGTTGATAAAAGCTTCAACACAGAGAATTATGATGTAAAATGTTGCGTTTATCTTCGGCTCACACAGATGTACTCGTTGAAAGTGAAATATCTCACCTCCTGCAGGGCGGATAGACTGTGAATATGAGACTGACAATTCAAATGTGACAGGTTTGAGGCTGTGTTTACTTTTTAACATCTGGAAAGCTGCAGATCCTCTCATTTTCAAGCAGGACACAGAGATTGTTTGGCATTTTCTTTGATAATTTGTCTAAATAGAGCAATGGAGGAGAGGAAGTCACCTGTTTATAGAGCCAGCCTCTCACCACCACTGGGATGTTGAGGTTTCTTTTAATAGCATGATCTCTCTTGCCAAAACTGTGAACTTTCCCCGTAACTCTGGAGCCCTGCAGAAAAGAAAAAGTTGATTATATGGTAGCTAATGTACTCTGAAGGGTTTATTTAGCTCACCTGAGGGAATATACAGTCATTATTAATAGTGAGGAGCATTATATTGACCATCCACAGTCTTAAACAATACAACTGCATATTTAGTCACAAGACGAACGGTCTTTAAACAGAGTGAATTGGCATTTTCCCCTGAACTTCCTACTTTTAACACCCATAATGAGAAAAGGAAATACCAACTGGCTGTTCCTGTGGATGTGTGCATTATAATCAGGCATATTTTTAAACAGGGATATCTCACACTACATCGTTTCTGTGACAGTGAAATCTCACTTTCTATCAGGTTTCTCCACAGAAACACTCAGGGTTGTCAGGTAGACCCGGTTCAAGTCAAAAGAAGACAAATGTTGAAGGGGCATATATGCACACGCAATTCCTTACAAAAACACACATATGAGACACAATCATTGTTGTTTTAATTACATAAAATGAAAAATATTAGCAGTACCAAAAAGGTAACTACATTGTGAGATGAGTAAATCACACACACACAAAAAAAATCAAAACACAAACTAATTAAAATAACTTTTCGCTTTTCAGTGTCTGGTGGAGCTACTTTAGAAATTTTAGACTGTTCTGTGCTTTTTGTGGCGTGTCCCACATTCAGTGAGGAAACATGTTTGCACCAAAAAAATTTTTTCCGTGATTGCTGTGGAAACAACGGCAAGAATGTGAGAAAGATGCATCCACCCCTGTCCAGTCCCACAGGATGTGTATTTAATTCTTACCAAGCTTGAAGAAAATACCAGATTATTGCTCACTGCAGCCATTAATCACAATGAGATAATGTCTCCTAGAGTTGATTAAACCAATCTATCAACATGAGTACAGAAAGTGAGTCACTAAGGCAAAACAAGTGTTACGTGGATTACAATAGATATCAACATTTTTTAATATTATATCATACCATACTGTCTTAGGACTCATTTTCTCTTTTTTGATTGATTGATTTTCAAAGTTTATGTTCTTCACATAAGAATAACTAACACAAGCAAAACATGCTCTACACAGCAGGGCTGGGCTCTCAGAGGACAGAAACACTGATACTCACCTTTGACCCTGAGGTGGTGTCTGGTGCTGCTGGGGTCACTGCCTTGGAGGACCCTGTGACCATGCTGGGGGATCTATGGTGGGCAGCTGACTTGGACATACGGGACTCTATCCTACGGTTGAGAAGGCAGCGCAGAAGAGGATCACTGACAAAGACAGGATGAGAAGCATTGGATAGTGATGAGTCTCAGACAAGCTCCAGACGAGCAGCGTGACAGAGCGCAGCCCTGTGCTGAGCTTTCAGATATGAAGGATATGACTATTTCCTGACACCGCCACGCGACCTGTTAACAGCCAATGGCTTTGCAGTGAGGTGTTAACAGTGGGAGACTTCTGGACCAAACACAGCGGTGACACTTGGTGTGACACTCACCCTGGGACACGCATCTAATACACACCCAGATAACAGCGCAAAACAGAACAAAAGGAGAACAGAGGCCTCATGTTGCTGATGTGACACACACACACACATCATATTTATAAATATACATGTATCATTGTTTGACACATTATTAGGCAAGGCAAGGCAGCTTTATTTTTATAGCGCATTTCATACCAAGGAGGAAACTCAATGTGCTTTACATAAAAACAAACTCAGCAAACAAAACATTTAACAGTAAGGATTTTTAAAAATTTTAATTAAAAATAAAACTCGGAACAGTAAAAAATGGAAACATTAAATTAAACAACATACAATTAAAAGCAAGAAGAAAGAATAAAAGAAAGTACAAGAGAGAGAGAGAGAGAGAGAATATGTATATATGCTACAATAAAACCTAGACTAAAGTACAGCATAAAATATGAGTTTTCATATAAAGATATAAGGTTCTTTAAAAGGGCTCAGCCATAAGTACATGAAAAGAGAAATTAGCATTGAGCTCTCAGGGCCACCGTAAGTTAAAACCACCTATAGTGTGTGATGATAATGTATACTAGCTGTAGTGATTGTCTCTTTATGTGATGTTACTGCATCCTTTCTCGTGTGTTGCATCACATCTTCTAAGGGACAAATGGGTTAATCTGAGGACAGTTTAAACCTGGGGAACAGCACAACATGACAGTGGGGCAGACTAATGATTCAATTTAATAATCACTGACAACATCCCAAAGCTTGATGTCCCTGCTCAAACATTACAGATGCCTCAAGGTGAATGAGCACAACCACATGTAGTGGTAGGGGTTGTAGTTTGAATAATAACAACATTTCTTTAACATTTGTTGTTATAATACTTCAGGTATTTTCACTCTAGTTTATTCATCACCTTGTTTTCACTGCCATCATTTCTTCCAGGCCACTGCAACTTTCGATTTGTTCTGTGCTCAAAAGGAGGTGCATCAGCGATAATGGGAGAACTGGAGCCAGCATGGATCAATTTGATTTAAAAAGGTCCCAAAGGTCCCCGTTTTGGGGGAATTTTACTTTCGGATCATTAAGTCGAAGCAGTTCCTACAGACTTTTAATTCTATTACATCACATTCTGCAGGCAAAGGGTTAGGTAGGTGAGGGTTATGCTGTCTCTGTCTGATGGCCCCTTCCTCATTACACTACCACCACCATCCACTGACTTTAGTCAGGGCAGATCATGGACTGCTACTAGGCTGCTTAAGTCTCACTCTACACCTAATCTCTGTGTCAGAACTGAAACTGAGATTGATAAATTAGGTTATAAATTCCCACAGTTGTGTTATCATGTTTAAGTGATGACACATTCACTGCAGCTTCATGTTCATGTTCCTACCTGACACTGGTGGAACTTCACAGTCTTGAGAATCTGTAGTTCAAGTTCAAGATTTCACAAGTGTCCAGAGATGCTCCGGAGCAGGACATGTAGACAGCGGCCTGCGTCTAAAGCAATCTGTGTATCCACCTCTGAGCTGACATTAAATCACAATATTCTTAGTAAACTCTAGAAGCCAGTGAGGGAGGCTGTCTCTGTGATGCCAAACAGTCAAGTAATGTTTACACCAACTTTCAATAATCATTCGTCTGACTGCTTTATATTATGAACTGTAGCAACACGACTTGCATTAATTATTACATCTTCCATCCACCATCCATTAGTATTCCCTCCCACAGGCCTAGAAAATCATGTGTTGCATGTTGAGTAGGTAGAAGTTGGGAAATTTTTAAGAACTTGCCTGCAGCCTTTAATATCTCTTGATAACTGTGATTGCAACTATATTTAAAACAACTTGTCTCAGTATTTGGCAGAACTTCTTCCTGACGCAGGAGTGAACTTACAGTAGGAAACAATGTGTGTGACCTGTCCCCCTGACAACACTGACCCTTGCCCTGCATTGTTGTGCACAGGGGTTAAAAGCATCACAGAACTTTTTATTTTTTCCTGTTTTGTGAGCTGCACTACACTGAGGCTGAAGAAAAAGCTGATAAAGTAAAGATATGTGTCAATAACCAAAGTAAAAAAAAAACAAGGCTAGTGCAACACGAGTAAAGAGAGAGAGATAACAGTGGAACAAAACGTAGTATCTGCACTCACAGCGTGGACTGCAGCCATCATTTTTACAGGATGCGTCTGTCGTGTGAAGGGTACTCTGCTGTTTTATGTGAAGCTTTCATACTGTTTACCACTTCTGTCACTGGAACAGTCCCCACAGCAGATTTGTTGTGGCATGTGGAGGAGAGGGGCGATATTTCACATCACATAGTGCGAGAAGGTGGAAAGAGCCTGAGATGCATCTCATCCTGCTTCTTACACTGTGATGAAAACGAGGGCATATTTGACTTTTTTTATTTTAACCTTTCAGGCAACAAGTCCACATGAAGAGATTTGACAAATTGACAAATCATGTGTGATAATCTAGAACAAAGTCAAAGCCTTCAGGACTGCAGAACAAAGGCTGGATCAACCTCTCCATGGGGAAGGGCCTCTTCTTTTGTCCTGATGTATCCTCTATCTGATACAGGTCTCCAGGGAACACACTGAGGTCCTCCTTTACTTGGAAGTAAGCAGGAAGTAACTCACTTCCTATTCAGATATTATTATGCACAGAATGAAGAATATAACCTCATGGCGAACAGGAGCGTTTGGCAGCTGCAGTGAGTTCGCGCTGAGGTCACGTCTGAGTTGCACCCATTAAAAAAGTAGAAACTGCATCCCAGCTGTTACACATAACACTGACGCCCTCAATGGGATTTTAGTGAGGAAGGTGGAGAAGAGAAACTTCAAATGGGGAGATGAAACTTCTGTGGGAACAAGGGGAGTTTGTGCTCATGGACTCTTGTGATAAATGAGCTCATTTAAATTAGTCTACAAGTTTTATGTCTCTTCACTTCTAGATTTAGTTTTAATGACCAACCTACAAGCATAAATCTATCAGTAAAAGTAACTCAGTTCTTAAAAAAAACCCAAAATCTTCTGTGATGAGTTTGGTTTACTGTGTCTTTACCAAGCACATAGACTAGAGCTCAAAGGAAATACATATGTATTACATTCAGATAAAAAATTAATGGATGTGGTTTCTGCTGCACTGGAAAAGCTGAGTATTTAGATTTTTAGAGTGGCTGCCTTTCACAAGGCGGGCTGCTTGTCATGTAGGGAGGTGATAAACAGGTGAAGGTTTTCATTTAGACATTAAAAAAAAACAACAAGCTACAGAATGTAATATTATTTTTCACAGGTACCACAAAGGCTGCTCTATTTGAGTCCAGCTGGCTGAGCTTACTTCAACAACAGAACAGAGAGGTGACACCAGTTTGTCTTCCTTTAGTACATATCTGCCTTGGCCATTGTACAGAACTCTTTATTGATTTGGGTAGCAATGGCTTTGCTGTAAGTACAAAGCTGCTGTCAACCTGCTCAGCTAACACAGACAGTGGCTCCAGTACGGAAGAGTTTCTTTTAAAAAATGGGGACAATTAAGATAAAACTTTTACAGTTACAGTCTGTTCTATGACTGAGTGTCTTAACCTTGTCAAGTTCTTGAGGGAGGGGCAAACAACTGATGCTATTCTTGCTATAATAAGCTTAAAGAGATTAGGAGCAGCATTTCAAAGAACCAGAGTCATTCTGTTAATGTTTAAAATATGCGAGTGAGGCAACCGTAGCTTAAAGCCCCTTGATGGTATACAAATCCTTGGCTCAACAGGCCTGAACAAGGATTACTGGGGAGTTTCAGGAAATGAGTGACAGAGGAGGACGCAGATGAATCACAATCAGCTTTGCATTGCTTTAACAAAACAGCTTTTAATTGGCGAGGCTGCAGAGGTCGTCAGTCAGCACGCTTCGGCCAATAGTGGGATCTGTGTCACGCGTGGTCATGTTACACCCTGGCAGCTTAAATACGATCACACACCTGCCGTCCGTCATAGTGTGAGTCTCACACGCAGGGGGTCACACAATGACATGAAACAATGACAAATAAACATACCTATGGCATACCAATGTACGATGTAGTAAATGAAAACAAGGTAATGTTGCTATTCTGGCGCTACACTCAAAATTTCAGTCACATGTCTGTATATATTACAATATATTTAAGAGGTGTCCTTCTTAAGAAAAACTTAATTTGGGTTTTGAGAGACCTTGGGTAAATTCTATCAGAGTTGAAGTCAGAATCACAAAGTCGGGTTTCTGCTTTTATGACTTCAACCACATTGAGAGAAATAGCTCAGATAGACCATTATTTTTATGATAAAGTCAGCATTAACAAAGCTTGGCTGATTGATGGGAAAGATTCGTGACCGCTGACGTGTTAAGAATGTAGTCAAAATCACATGTGCCCGTCATCTGTGTGATTACCATAAATTTTATGAAGGCAGTAATTTAAAGAATAGAGCTGAAGACCCTCCAGAATTCACATCCAGTAGCATGAGAGCAGTCAGCTATAAATACCATGATAGAAAAGAATACATCCAGTTGAATTAATAAAACACACTGTCCCATCCTTCTGTGCTCTGCTTATAACTGCAGCTCAGTTTTTCACTCTCTGTGTTACTGCAGAATAGAAAACTCCCAACCACAGCCCCCCTATCGTGAAATGCTCCACAAGGGAGGATGATATACTACTTTCCAGTCTATTTCTGGGCTCCAACGGCGTGACCTTGAACTGCCCTCTGTATATATTCATGGATGCATCATTACCAAGGAGAGAAAACCCACTCACCTGTCTTGGAGTGTGTATTCTGTGTTTTCAGGAGAAATCTGTCCGGTCACAGGATGCCGAAACGACGTAGCCCTCAGGTTGTGGCTGTAGGACAGAGGGAGATGGGAGTGAGAACAACAGCAGAGGAGGAAACTAAATAAGTACCAAATCATTAATCATACTCGTGTCTGATCAGGTCCTCCTGCAGCTTCATCTGAGCTCACAATAATGATGATGCCTCAGTCAGCTGGTACAGCTATGCTACAGCTAGGTCAGGAAGCACAGCTCATATTCTTTTACACGAAATGTAGGGCTCAGCACTCTCCCTCAGCCGGCTCACCAGGCTTTATTGATTTCAATTAGATGGGGCCATTCATTGCTTTAACTAGAGCATAAACGCATGTTACTGTCACAGGATAGAATAAGAAACAGACAAGTGGCCAATGCTGCCGGTGTTGAGCAGGCTGACGTATTACGCTATGATTCGATTTCTATTTGGTATTGTGTATTTGCATATGACTAGGCAAGGAAAGGACAAAGCAGGAATCACAAAATCCCTGCAAAGATTTAGTTTAATATGTGATATGCTATGGAAATATTGTCTAAATCTACTATGTTACTAGACAAGCAAGGCCACTCTTATGTGTTGATATAGCTAAACAGCCCAGAGGAAACCTTTAATTTGACACTCCCTGTTCCTGGTAAATTTTCTTATCATACTATACTATGTAGATGCTCATAAAAGATAAATTAAAATTCAATTTCTCATCAGAAGTATTAGCCTTCATGAAAGGTTAAGCTTCAATCTTTCAGTGTGTTTGTTTGGTTCTCCATTTCATTTAGTTTCTCACTATTTTACACTGACTCCCACCACTGCAGAGGGCCTGTAAAGATGTATGGTTATCCAGGATTAGTCACCCACTGGTGCCCTCCACTGTCCCATCAAACTGCAACACATCCCTTGAGATGCTGCTACTTTCTAATCCTTAGAGCATCATTTTAAATCTCATTTTGTAGAAGTTTTAATCTGTGATCCATATAAATCTTATACAACATAATATGGATATTATAAATAAATATATATATATATAAATAAACCTTCCAGCTCCATTGCTATAACTAATATCTAACATCGAGCAGCAAATGCTTTTCTGCACTCTCTGCTCAGGTGCAGCTTGTGAGGAGTTATTTGTCATAGTTTGAGATCAACAGACAGAAAGTGCAGAGGTCTTTGTCCTATTT
>OMNW01009018.1:0-12190 GCA_900303245.1 Selene dorsalis
AGTGCTGCAAGCAGTGACTTTCAGTAACAGCAGACCACTGCAGAGAAATTACAGCAACATAGAACTGAGTGAAACTCATTAACCAGTGAGTGAGAGAGTTTTTCTTACGAGGAAAAACACGGCAGCAGTGAGTCTATGATGTTGAAATGAGTTAATACTGTGACCAAAAAAAAAGGAAATGATTTCCACTACGTTAGAGTGCAGTGCTTTGTTTGTTGTGTTGTGAACGCCAGTTCATACTTGAGGGCTGTGTTTTATTTGAGAAATGACTGTGTTAAAGAAAATAAAGTCACTCACCTCTCATGATGTGGCGCACCACTTTGACAGATCCTCCTCTGAGGTTGAGGATTTGATGGACTCTCTGCTGCAGCTGAAAGCATAGAAAGAGAGGATCAGCAACACACAACAGAACTGAGGCCAAACTGAAATTTGAGTTCATCTCTTTTAATTTTTTCATTATAACTCTATGGTGCCTGAGAGTTTATTTGCATGCATTGTGATTTTTCTCTTTTTTGCACGGTATTTGTTGTCAATATTTTCTAAATTAGCAGCATTTATGTGTATTTGCCTGTGTTTTCTTAGGTGACAGTGCTTTATACATTATAAAATCAGTGTACCTATCCTTTTAATGTGTCTAATTACTTGGTCAATTATTTGGTTAGTTTTAACCTTGCTATTTAACATCACTTTAACTAGATCCAGACACATTAAGTAAATAGCTTCCACTTTCTACGTAAAAGCTAATTAGCTTAGTTTACAAACCTCTGGTTCGAGAATGAAATACAGGCTAAACAGCACACTGGGTCATCCTGACAGCTGTCTGAAATCGCTAACAGTGGACGGCTAACACCATGAGAGCTAGTTTGAAGTATAAAAAAAAGGGTCTTGTATCGATGTTTGTAGGTTATTATGTGTTCCCAACAGCAGTGCCACAGAAACTGAAAACATGTCTCCAGGCAACACCAGCTGTGAGATGTCAGTCAGCTGCTGCCACGACAAACACCCACTCAGAGGCCTCAAGCTTAGAGGCTGTTTTCACAAACATGTCCAAAATGTGTTTTATCCTGTTTGGAAAAAATAATTCAGAAATTTCAATAGTTTCCGTACAGTTGATGTTTCCTTACTCAACAGTTGAAAAATTCAGACTGGCATCGACATCAGACAAATATCTGAGCAAGAAATTACATGGTCAACTAATTTGTTACGATTCCCATGAAGGTACGAGGTGAGCAGGACTAGACTGCAGCTCTTTAACTGCACGTACAAAGAGTTTTAGTGTCCATATATGTTGCACCGCAAGAGTCCAGTGAATTCCAGATGAGTGGTGGGGCGAATGAGCCACTTGGCTGCAGTGCCCATAAAAACCATCTGACTCCTGTCCGCTTTTATAGCTTGTCTGATCAAATGTCCTAACAAAAATTAATCTGAGAAAGGACTCATTTGGCAATACCAAAATATGTGTGTGTGTGTGTGTGCGCGAGTACGTGTGTGAATGTGTTTGTGTACCTGTGAGATCCCAGAGTTGCTGATCTCCACCATAATGTAACAGATCAACTGAAGGACAAATAGTCCTGCGTCCAGGCGGCGAAGGTAGAACTCATCCTCCATGGTGTCGTCCAGGATTTCCCCACGACGAACCATCTCCTGCACACACACACACACACACACACACACAGAAGCACAGTACATTAACAAAAAGAGAACATGGAGCTATGCATGACGAGGTGAATAAAGAACAAATTACTGTTTTTTAGAGAGTTTCTCTTGTTCAGATTCAACAAACAAAATCAAAGACTGAGTTTAATTTAGGTGTTGTTTTTCAGCGTTTTCCACAAATCCATTTTCTCCATTGACCAGACACACAAATCAATTGATTCCACAGCCAAGCTGCAAAAAAGAAGGGAGGGGTGGCGGCGACATACTCACATACACAGACTTGCATAGTTATCCATCTTAACAACCCTGTCAGTATGCCAATAACAAAGTGCTGCCAATACGCACACAGACCACATTAATCATCATTAGAGATTAAGAAACAGACCTGAGGGGAGAGGGGAGCCTGGAGTGTGAGCCACTGGACTAGGAGAGAAACAGACAGTGCGTAGAGTGTTTGGCTGTTGCACAGATTTACCTCAGTGCATTGACAATACAGCAACACATACACCTAAGTTCTGTTCAGGCTGTACAAGCAAAGCTGACGATGCAGCTTTACATTTTAATATGGATCTAAACCATATTCTACTGTTTGCAGACCACATGTTCATTTATTTATTTAAGACACGCAGACACAAGGTTGTGCAGCCATCTGCTGAACAGCAATAAAATGTTATTGTTAACGTTCCAGCATGAAAGACTTGTGATGGAAAATGTGATTTTCTTGCCCTGATAACTTCCCTTGCAGGCACCAGCCACTTTGTTTTGTATACTTGTTCAATTTCTCATAAACACAAATATCTAAAACACTAATGACAAGTAATGACAGCAACTCAGTGCATTCAGGCCTGGACATGTGGTCAAGTTCTGAAGTGCTGAAGGTCAGACCAAGCATCAGAACTGGGAAGAAAGTTGATTAAGTGACTTTGAATGTGGCAGTATTCAGAGAAGATATCCAGTAAATGACAGTTGCTGGGTGAAAAAGCCTTGCTGATGCCAAAAGTCAGAGGAGAATGGTTCAACTGGTCCGAGCTGATGGAAAGGCAACGGTAACGCAAACAACCACTCGTTTCAACAGAGGTCTGCAGAGCATCTCATGCATGACACCTTGAAGCAGATGGGCTACAGCAGCAGAAGACCACACCCGGTGACACTGTCAGCTAACAACAGGAAACTGGGGTTACAGTTCACACGGGGACCAAAACTGGATAAGTCTCAACATCTGCTCTGCTGTGACATTTAAATGGCCGGATCAGAATTAGGTGTAAACAACATGAAAGGATGGATCCATCCTGCCTTGTATCAGCCTTGTATCAGCGCTTCAGGCTCCTGCTGGTGGAGTAAACTTTCTTTCTTTTCTTTCTTCTCTGTTACATTTAAATGGCCGAATCAGAATTAGGTGTAAAGAACATGAAAGGATGGATCCATCCTGCCTTGTATCAGCGCTTCAGGCTCCTGCTGGTGGAGTAAATTTTCTTGACACACTTGGGGTCTCTTAGTAACCAGCTTAAGACCATGTACGCACCACAGTCCACCTGAGTATTGTCTGTCCCTTTATGACCACACTGCTGTCATAACCATGTCACAAAGCTCATATCATCTCAAACCGGTTTCTTGAACATGACAAAGTTCAGGAGATGGTCAACATGGACGTGCAGCCAACAAATGTCCAGGAACCGTGTGATTCTCTCATGTTAATATGGATTGAAACCTGAAGAATATTTACAGCACCTTGTTGAATCGTTACCATGAAGAATTGTTTCGGTTCTGAAGGCAAAAGTGTCCAACCCAGTACGAGCATGGTGTACCTAATAAAGTGGCTGTTGAGTGTATAATCAAATGAAAGGATTATGCATTTGCCAATGTCAGATTTTATACACAATTCTCACATTAACCATCAAGTGTTAACAGTTTCCATTTTCTCCTGGCCTAAAAATGCCTGTATCAGTTGTATCTGAATCATGAATGTGTTTCAGTCTAGAACAGGACGGCCCAGTAATGGAGGGAAAACGCAAATGTGCATCAGTATGTGACAGTAAATCAAGAAAAAGGGCGACTTTTCAAACCAATCCTAATGAAAACAAATAGCTTTCAGCGTGAAGCTAAAGGGTACTACACATGACATTTACATCCAAATGATTCAATCTCAGGGAAAATTAAAACTTTCAAAAAGCCTTGTCCTTAAAGATCAATTACACTGTAAAACCCAATTAAAGCCGTTAAGTTCAGCTCATTAACATGCCTCAATCAAATGGCAGCTCCTGAAGACTACAGTACAAGACTATTCTGGGAAAAAGCATTTGAGCTGCAGGTTGCAGAGTTGGGATAAAGAAAAAAAAAAAGAAAAGAAAAACAACATATCAATTTCTGTGACACTGGATTCTGACAACAGGATTTCATCTCACTTTAATGATTTCTTCCCTAGAGAAGAAAAGACAAGCAGATACAACTTCAGAACAAAGGCCTACTGTACAATGTCAACTGTAGGTTATTAAAGATGCAAAACAATGCAGATAATTAAAACAAGAACCTTTAATAGCAGCTGAATGTAGGGCATTTGTCTCTCCTGTGTCCTCTGGGTAAAACACTGGCCCAGAATTCTGTTTTATTACAAAGCCAAGTTGTATTGCATTGTAAAATAGTCCCAAAGCTTGGCCTTGTTGTCAACCAGCAGCCATTAAATATGTAAAAAAAATTACTTGAAACAAAGCTATTTGAATGTAAACAGTGTTCCCGCTACTTCCTGTAGGAGAAAAGATTATCTCTGTTTCCAGGACAACTCTGCTCATTATTCAGAGCCAATACAGTAGCTGGAGGCAAAGACACACAAATCTCACAATCCAACTTCAGCAAAGATACAAAACACCGGATGTGACGGGACACAATACATACATGATGACGACGTGACCCCTGAGGGAGAGTGAAGAGCAGCGTGCACACACACAGATGTGCAACAACACACCCTGTGTTTGCTGTGTTTGCATTTCTCCTCTCATTGTTTCACACATCAGAAGCCAGTCTATTTCCTGTCATCCTCATTACTGCTCATTGGCCGGCACTGCAAAGAAAGAGCCGCAGGCTTTTTCTGGGAGGCTCTCGGACAACTCAATTACTGCGTATCCACAGGTTTCCATTACAGCCGTCAACCTATCAGCTGCAGAGGACGTGGGACTTTATCACAACCACAGAAAACAATGCGACAGGCGCCTCGGTCTATGATGTGTGTAGCAGTGAGATAAGAGGAAGTACAGTATGTTCCACAGCAATGTGTGTTCGCAATCAGAAGTGAGTACATTCATTCAAACATCAAGGCGACGCAGTAATGTCAACATCCATCATGCACAGTCGAGTCCAAAACACATTCAAATGAATCCTATAATTTACTGATGTTCGCTAAATGTCTCACATTCAAATGATTGGTGGATGCTGCTGGATTACCACTAAACGTAGTGCATTCATGTTCTCCTCTGGATGAACTGTAATGACATCAGTGATCCCTCAACTTTCCATTATTCCCATCATCAGGTCAGAACTTCTATTAATCCAATTCCTTGGTCTATGACCAAATAACTTCCAATTTGATGACACTTCTATCAGACTCTGTGACCTCTGTGACCTCTGTCTTAGCTCAACGATGGTCTCCGGCCTCTTTTTCAACTCTTCATTGATTCATGGTCAACGACTGTGACCTCCTCACAGCTGTTGTTCATGGTAGACGGTGACACAGAAGTGGATTTTCCACTCCTGTCCCATCCCATTCCCACTCAAACACTCTTGTCCTGATCCCATCCCTTGACAAAAATGTGAGAACGAGCCATTTGCTAAGGCATAAGCTATAAGTGATTTGATGATTCGAGACCATCATAACATCCATCATCACAAGCCTGTCCTCAATCTACACACATCCATCATCAATTAGAGCAGAGAGGACAACAGAAAGATTGGCACTACGTTTAAAATAAATAAAATTACACTCATTCACATTAAAAACAGAGCATACAGTGCTTTTTTACATAATATGTAAAATCCACTTCCACTGACTTTTTTACTCACGTGATTCATAGTGAAATTGAATCCTATAGAAATCTTGTGAACCACAGGATTTCTGAAAAACTGTCAGCCTCTAGCTCATGGTCACATGACAACAAAACTGAACTGTCTTCACAACAACGAAGCAAAATCAAAAGTGAAGAGACTAAATGGGATGCTGCTGGAAACAAAGAGAGCTGGCCAGTACCCTTTTATTTAACTGTCTCCAAGGTCAAGACAGATCATTTGTGCCCAACTGTCTCCTGCATAACTTAACAATTTATGTTGCAAACATTAATTTTAATTCATGCTCCTTACTTTCAAGGAAACAATGTGTTTTCTATCACTTGAGTGCATCAGATAGCTCTACATACAGTAATAACCTGTGGAAGCCGGACTTATGCTTCTGCAGCTGTACACGTAAATGCACAAACCTGGGTAGATAAGGCTGTTATAGGTCTCCATAGGGTGCAGAGGCTCAAAGAGAGGATTAAGATGACCTATCTAGCTGGAACAGATCGAGAATACCTTGTTGCTGCAATTGTAAATCTTAGTCAATGCCAGACATTTACTTCTGTAACCCTTGACATGTGCACCACATCCTCCGCTTGGGCTACTTATCAAGGGAAAAAGACAAACATTTTCAAGTAAGGTCTTATCATGCTCTGCACCATCCAGGAAGCTTCATTGTTAGAAAGATGTTCAACACATGATGAATCAAAAGCCAGACCTTTCATCGTGTGCAGGGAGTGGAGGTTTTTGAACGATGATAAGTGCATTAAATATTCATTATTGCGAGGAGTGGAAATAGACATTTGGGATATTAAAACCCGTTGAGATGTGGGCTGCGTGGTGGTATTCATTACAGCCGCAGAGTTCTGTCCATTTGTGAGTTTTGACATTGCGGCCAATATCTTTTGTGTGGCAACTCAGTCCCTCTGGCAAACAGCGGGCAGAAGAAGCAGAGAAAGAATAACGTGTTTAAAGGAGGGATTGGACAAGTCAATTACTGCAACCTCAGGGGAGCCCGGCAGCCTGGCTACAGTACAGACAAAGTAATAAGCAGTGATTTTCACTCTCGGTCCCTCTACTGTAACCCAGCTGCATTGTGCAAAAGTGTTTGTGTGATGGGGTGTGTATGATTTATGTAAGGCTGTGTGTGTAGTGTGAGTGCTGATGATGTGTTCTGGTAACCATACTTGCGTGTGGCATGTGTACAAAAAGCATGTGCCTTTGAACAGGAGCCTTCGTTTTGGTATGTGTTCCTTAATAAAGTATCTGGTTTTGAAAATGTGTATGTCTTTCCTTTGTGTGTGTCTGTGTATGTGGGTTTGTGGATGGTTGTTATTCATGTGCTTTCTTTTCCGCTGGGATGCTTAGATGCAGAATTAAAGTTATTTCTTTGTCAGCACTTTGCAAAAACCCACTGTGACTGTGTGTGTGTGTACGTGTGTGTGTGTAGGACATAATGCTCTTTATGAAGCTTAAGCAAACACCGAGAAGAGAGAGGTTAGATATCCTCATTAAAAACAGAGACACAGAGGTTGATAATGAGGTAAAGTTTGAGGAGGAAAAAAAAAAACAGAACTTAGTGGGAGTGGGAGACAACATGCTGATTTCAAGTTATGATAATCTCCCAAAAAAACAACAGTCCTGTGGTCAGGGTGCATCATCAATTAGTGTCCGCTTCATGAAGTGGGGCAAATCAACGCAGAAGTGATACAACAAAGATGGAGGTACTTGGTCCTAGAGCTGGGTGATAAATCAATTCTATTGATTAAATCAAACCAAGTGTTTTAGAAAGACTTATTATAAACACTATTCACAACAAATTATCTACTACCTATGAACCACTGACAACTCCAAAATAACTGGTTTATAACTGTTATTATACTAAATGTTGAAGCCATTAGTCATTAAGTGACAATACAAACAATAAACACATTATAGATGAGCTTAAACATGTATAATTGTTCATAAATCACACACTAATAAGTGTGGGCAGAATAATTTATAAAAGATGAAGTTAATATTTCACAATGCTTAACTACTGCTTAATAGTGGGACGTTATTGTAAATTGTTACCCAACAAGTGAACGAACAAACAACACCCTAATCCCACAACATCCTGATGCTGCTTCCTGCCCTGGAACACAACTATTACCTTCTAATGTAATTGTCGGTTACAAATAACTTTATTGTTTGTTCCTAAACTTATTAGCCGTTACAAATTAGATGCATGTGAATGTAATTTGGGGGAAATAAGTTATATTAAGTTCAAGTTTAGAAAAAAACAAACAAACGAAAAACAAACAGGAGGACTGAATAATTTTCAGGCAACTGCGATCCAAGAATAAATAACCTGGTCTCCAGGTAAAGGCGCTTTAATTGACATAAACTGATAAACCTGGCTGGAGTTTTTAGCACAACATTTCACAGAGGCTTAGCACCACTGTGTGTCTCACACACACACACACACTGATCCTCAACTAATGAGTGAATCGTGAGGTTGGATGGGAGAAATGATGGATGAGGGAAACTCAGACAAGAAAAAGCAACGATGAAAGAAAGATAAATAACAAGAGAGAGAGAGAGAGAATAGAGAGAATATATATAGAGAGATTTTATTCATTCTTAGAAGACCTAGGAAAACTGGATATGTTGTATCAAGGTGTAAAACCAATCCAAACTTTATGTAGACTTTATTTGAAAAGGTACGCTGTCAGCAATGCTAAACCAGGCCATTTCTGCTGTATACACACACAGCACCTGGGTTTTTAAGGTGCTAGTAAAGTGCACTCTGCTGTGCATTTTGCAGTATTGAGGTTGGCCTCAGCCATGTTTTGCTGAGCTTCATCAATCTCCAAGAGCTGTTACCAACAAGCTGAGATCTGAGACGAGGTCTAGTGAGGTGAAAGCAGCAACATTAGACAGGGAGAAGGAGAGAAGAAATAGATGAAGGAGAAGAAATATGAAGGAAGGACAGGGAGGAAGGAGGTGATGATGAAGGGTGAAAGGTGCGTGACAAGATGCAGAAAGAAGAAATAGAGAAAGTGAATGGATCAAAAGGAACAAATGAAAGTAGAGAAGATGCAACAAAGAGGAAAGATGGGATATGGAAATTAAGAGGAGGAGGAAGTTGGGAAAAGAGAGATGAGAGACGGAGAAGAGGGAGGGGGAGTCAAAAATGAGAAATATAGGTGGCTGGAAAAAGCAGCTTTAAGGAGGAGAAAGGGAGTGAGGAGGATAGAAAGAGTGGAGAGAAGAGAGACACCAAGGTGGGAGGAAAATAAGCAGCTTATTAAACGGACTGGGCTGGAGAGGCAGAGAAAAAGCAGCAGCAGCAGCTTTTTTTCCCACTATCCTCCAGAGAAATTTGTGGATAATATGTTGCAGAGGAAAAACATTTTGCTTACCGCCCCTTAAAAACAGGCTTAACTGGGGAAAACCAAAAGGCATGAGAGAGAGAGCGAGACAGAGATAAAACGCCACCGCTGCCGCTGCTGTTGACGGCGGCTGCTGCCTCAGCTGAGGCGTCGGACAGAACTGGGTTGGCGTCGTTATCGCGTTATTTAACATAACATGTGACATTTGGTGGAAGCTTTGATTTGCACAGTCCCAAAATATCATCTGGTTGTTTTCAGTTTTAGGGTTGTAGTAGGAAGGAAGCCACAGATTCTGCTTTATGTGTTGATCTGAACAGGACACAGTACAGTTATTTCACAGCCTGGATGAGAAACCACTGCTCAGATTAGATTATTTGCCTTTAAAAATCACTGATGTAAACAGTGTTAACATAAATGCTAATGTCAGGATGCTAACACATTCGGACGCTGAGTGGTCATTGGTAGCTGGTCATTTCAGTTCCCTTGAATCAACACCAGATTTAATACTTCCACTTGGCATTAACTGTCCAGATACATGCAAATGTATCTCAGATACACAAATTATTCCTGACCCAATCAGGGATCAGTATGAATGCTATATTCTGCACAGAACACAGTACACAATTTCAGATGTTCAGAGTCTGATCTTTTAGTGTTAAAGCTGCTGGTAGACTACTGCACAGTACAAACACTGCCTAATAATCATAAAATCATTGATTATTGCATTTGTTTCACATTTCTATTGTTACAAAATAAGTGTGTAAACAAGGCTGTTTTGCAAGTTTTCTATTATCAACTGAGTACAGTAAGATGTATTATAAGGGAATAAAGCATTATAATCTGGTCTCAGTTGATTTAATTTTTTCTTTTAGAAAGCCATTTAAAGTGGTGGTGAGCACCGCTGCAAGACCGATAAGCAGTACTTATAAAAGTAGTAGTGCCATTCAAATTATAATGAGATCCACCTCTCATCGTGCAGTATCAAGTGCAAGGCCAAATTTAGTTCAGTTGATCTTGAATGTTTGCATCCTCTTTGATGTCAGAATTAACCAAATGATAAACCAAACAGCTGATACGATGCGTTGTAGAAAACTATGTGTTTACTTTTATTGGTATTCCAGCTAGTGTTTAAATCAAAATAACCACTTGGCCTTTAAAGGAAGCTTACTCATTTTCTTTCTCAGTTAATGATTAGGCTTCTTTTTCTATGTGGCAAAATGAAAGTATTGAAACCCTGCTGGCATCTTAAGTGTACATAATGAGCAGGTTCACACAACACAGCTGAATAGCCCTGTTATGTATGAAATGGTAAAACGACCACCAGTGTTTCCCCTACAGTGTATTTGGGAGGGTGCCCCGCCCCCCCCCTAACAGACACCCCTGTCCTCCCAGCAGGAACCCACCAAGAAATTCAAGTTGTAGTTAAAAAAAATCCATTATTTAGCTCAATGGTTATTTAATCTGAAGGACCTATAATATGCGTCTAATGTGTTGCTATCGTTTATTACAATGCATTTCTCCTCTCCTCTGCTACAGGCAGCGCCCCTCCCTCGCTCCTCAGTGTCCCAGCGTCCACTGCGCCTCCCGATGTCCTGCCGCTGTTGACGTCACCAGGAGTGGACATGTTGGTCTGACTAGTCCCAAACAGTTCCAGTCCTCCACCCGAAGCTGCAGAGGGGTCGGACTGACAGCGCTGCTCTCACCCTACCATCTTCAGTCACGCTTACCACCATGGATCAATAACCGATCCATGGTCACCACACTAGTTGCCTCGTCTACAAAATGAACTGAGTGAGTGCGGTGTGGGGGCGGAATCGCGGATGCGCAGATCTTGAGTAATATATCAGAATAATAGTAATAATAATAAAAAATCAGAATAAAATCCCAGTCTAAGAAAAAGACAAAATGTAATTTTTTCTCCGTTATAAGTATATATAAAATTGGAGCCTAAATTAAGATCACATCAACCCCCCCCACATGTAGATGTCATTTTCACAGATTCACACTCATATCTCCACATTACAAAAATGCTTCTTTTTACCACACACCAAAAATACGCAGAGGGTAGATGGACTTCAGTATCTTGCCCAAGGACACTACAAAATCCGATTAGTGGACAATCTGCTCTACCTCCTCAGCCACGGCTGCACATTTGAGCACAACCTAGTTAATTTTAAGTGAAATTAAAACAATAGCATTCTCGATAAATCAGTGCAGCAAATTTGGAATCTAAGTATTTCTAACATTAATCACACACCAGAAGGTTCTGTACAGTGTTGCAGGATTATTTTTTAAATATAATACTTTTCATAGTGCCAGAGGTCTGGAAGTTGTACATGCTTTTCTTCTCAAGTCAAGTGCTAGGAACAGTGGGTGGTCAAATTATTAAGTGTTTTTAGTCGATAATGAATAGAACAGTGTTGCTTTGCCATGAACAGGTATTTTATCACCTCACATGTGTGTGGCTCACAGAGCGGCTGTGAACTGGGGAAAGCTAAACCGTGTGGCTTCAAAAGATAGTGGCACACGCAGACGAGGTTTCTTATCGCCAGGTTATCACAAAGTCATACTCTCCCTCATCCCGGAGGAAGAGGCGAGAGAGCAACAGAAGGAGGGAGACGGTGGGAGAAGAAAGAGGGGGAGGGGGAGAAAAAAAAGTCAACCAGTCTGGCCTTTTCTTGACGATCCCACCACGATGTCTGTCGGAGAAATTAATCTTCTGTCATCTCTAGATAGAAATCTCACGCTTATCTGTCTCCACCCACACCTCCCTCCACCCCATAATTCCCTCTTTCACTTGAAATCCCTCTCTCTTCCTTTTTCTTGCTTTTCCCTTTTTAAAAATCCACTCCTCCTCTCGTGACTCTGCTTCTTGTCCTGATATTTACGGTATCTCTTCCTGCCTTTTTTATTTTTTAGATGCTCTTTCTGTCTCTGTTGAAGCCATTATCCCCCCGCCTGGTCACATATCGTCTATCTGGGTCCCTCCATCGGTCTGTCTAGCCCACAGCTTAACACACACACACACATGCAGACAGCTCAATAGGGACCTCACACACTGCTATCAACTTTTCCATTCCTTTGTAAACTGTCATATTGTTATCAGCAGGACCGTGATGTTT
>OMNW01009018.1:27971-56974 GCA_900303245.1 Selene dorsalis
GCTGTACACGGCTGTACACGGTGTACTTTCTGAAGGGAAACTAGACACTTGGTATTGGTCAATTGGTAGACAGCTGACTTAACTCAACATCCTGGTGTTATGCACTACGCTGTTGTCACCCCAAAATGGATCGATGTTAGTGGGCGCTACATTGACAGCATCTGGTTTTTGATTAGACACAGATTCCAGGGGAGGCTGAGTCACTCAAAAGCAGGCCCTGGGAGAGGTTTATAAATCTGCAGGCACCCCAAACAGCAAAAGGGCAACATGCCCTTAAAGGTAAAGATGTACATTCAGAAACATCCAAGATACCTTAAATAATATAAAAATCATTTTCAATCATTTCAATCATCTTAACCACTGGTGCTATAGTAACTATGAACTGAGGGCCTGTCTCAGGTGAGTGAAGTCACATTGAGGACAAATGTGAGACCAGATCACTCAGACCATATTCAGAGGTGGTCTGGGACACAGATGTGACATCCTCTGCCAGTTTAATTACGAATTGAAAATATTTTACAATTTAAAATTTAATTTTATTTGACTGTGAAAGCTGTGGGCAGCACATTAATTTAACCCTTCGCCCTATCACTCACATACACAAGCACATTAACAACAGACCTGTCTGTTGATTGGCTACAATCAACAACAAATACCTGTTTATTTGCATGTGAAGCAGGGAAGTGAAATCCAATCACAAGTGGTCAGTCGAGACACATGAGTGAACATGTTTTAAAGACAGATGAGAAGAGACCACTTGTGATAGATCACCAACGACACCTCTTAAGACCAGGTCCGAGCAGGGCCTATGTCTAAGGTTCATAGACATGTGTCTGTAATGTTGTACATCTCAGAGTCTGACAATCATTTACCTACAACTTCGGCAGTGGCACGGCAGTGACGTCATCAAAGTCGAAGGTCATTAAAAAGCCGTGTGAAAAACCCCGGATGACAATAACAAAACAACTCCGAGCCACTCTGAACTCACGGGAAACAGTGCTGGTGATTCATAACAAGATATTGGAGAAATTAACGAGTTTCGCGGCAGATAATGCCTTATTTAGAGGCTGCATCCTTGCCCCAACAACTCCCATTATATGGATATACATGGATCGCGAGTGGATCTAAATATCGTCCGAAGGACTCCAAGTTACACCAAAGTTGTGCGGAACTTCTCCTTTAACTGTGCCTTGAATTCGTCAACAAAGCATATGTGAAATCTGTATGTGGCACAGAGCTACATACAGACGTGGAGGCCTGGTATGAATTGAAATGGGGTTTTTGATGGAAAACCAATAAATATGTCTCTGTGAAAGAAGATGTTTTTTTTTCTCTTTTGTATTCTGTTGCTCTGTGTTTGTTATTTGCACCTGCATTGTGTCTTGGTTATAAAGCAAGAGCCAGTCTCTCCTCAAAATTATAATGAAACCGCTCAACGACTCACAAGAGTTGGATGTTTTGAAAATTATTTTGACAGGTTTGCGACGTTGGGCTGCTGCTGTCACATTACCTCTGCCTTTTGTAGATGTTTACATGACAGGTTTTATTTGTTTATTGATATAAAAAATATTGCTTCATTCAATTTTGTATTATGTATTTTTGTACATTTTATATTTCATTTCACACATTGTGTTCTTTCCTTTTGAATTCTGATGTGTTGAAGTGCTGTATGTTAAGTGTGTCATTTCTAATTTCATGTCCCTTGGTAGTTAAACACGATGCTTTACAATTCCATAATCTGCAGTCACTAAAATTGGATTTATAATCACGGGGTTACACTGTTATAGAATAGTCAACATTTAACTACATAGCAGCTGCACAGGTATTTAGAGCCCTGCACGGTCCCAGAACTTCTGCCCGAGTGCGGCCCTGGCCCGACACATATTATAAATATCATTAACGCTAGACAGTCTGATAGACCAGTTGTTTCTTTTATAATGTAAATAACTTTGTTTACATTAAAACTACAGGTCTCTCAGTCCAAACCTTTTCCTAAATATAATGTGTGTCTGATGGTTTCTGAAGCCTGTGAAACACAGTCAATTTCTGAGTATTTATTCCTATCCTTAGTATTTGTCCTTCCACAACGCAATTAACCATACATGCTGAGACGTGCCTATGAGAACCACTGCGCAGAACAAGAGTTATTAATGCAAGCCTGACGTATTCATTAAAAAAAGGCCCGAGCCTGGGCCGAATTCACATGATGGGCCGGGCCCCCGCGGGCTTGTATGGCTCGACAGGTAATGGTTGGAGACCATAAAATGTGTTTAGCCAGTGTATCCTGCTCATATTTTAGTAAATAAGTAAATAAATAATTAATAAGTAATCCATTTCTGATTATCTGATTCTGATTTGTTGAATCAGGAATCTTGTCCATAACACTAATCATGATCCTCACACTGAAGAAAGGTCTATGCTAAAAGATGACTTTACTGACAAAGCACTGCACAGCAACAGGATCATAATCAGAAAATCTAATTGATATGGAGGCAGAATACAATGAAAGAATAATGTTATCAATTATACATATGACTAATATACAACGATGGATGATTAATGCATGATAATAGCCTGAAAATATAGGACATGTTGATCAAATGTAGCAGTGGTGACGTCAACAACATGAACGATTGACTTGAGTCTAAATCCACCTGTGCTTACCAATATTCATCTTAGTTCCAATCATGCACTGTGTTGACAATCAAATTCATGATTAGCTGTTCTGCACAGACTTTAACAACTTTCCCAACGCCATATCTGGTCAGCTCTTTCTCCTCCTCCCACTCCATCTCATTCTTTCTCCGTTTCTCTGGTGGATGATTTAACACAAAAGGGTTTTTGCATTTCAATAATGAGATATTGATCCAAGGCTTACATCTACGTGTCCACTGATGTGATTATCAGTGCAGAGATGCAGAGGCTGTGGAGGTTTCATAAATGCATCTAATGTTTCTTTATGAGTCTTTAAGGTCACATTTCTGCATTGCTGCGCTCCACCAACTGTTGATTGATTGGAGCGGCAGTCTCGTCAGGCAACAGAGCAGACAGACGTGCTACACCCTCTAATGCTGTGAGTGTTTAAATTTTCACCAGGAAAAAAACGTCTGAACTGAGAGGGCTGGACTGTATATCAAGAAACATTCTGTACACACCTCGAGACTGTATATTTTCCTTTTAAAGATTTTATTTATAGCACTAAAGCACTTATTGCCCATTTGTTATGAAGTCCAGCTCTCCAGCTCTGTACAGTTCAGTACATTATGAGGGGTGAATATAACAGGGTACACACTGTACTTAATGCATAATGCATTTGTGCTTCTGAAGACTGTGACAAATTCCCAGTGAACAGTACAGTAGTACTGGTGATTTTAATTGATTAACACATGATCAATGCTCAAGCAGCAATCACTGCCTGTGCACTGATGAGACAGAGCAGTTCTGCACTTGTGTTTAAATTAGAAAGCTGCCTGCAGCAGAGGTTCCCGTTTGGCATCTGACTTCTAAAATCTCTGAAGTCAGACTTTCCCTCAAGCTCACATTCACACTTTTCAAAACATGTGAAAAAAAAAACACTCTTCTCCCACACTTCCCTTTCAGATATAGAGGATTCGTCTTCTGAGCCAAGAAATACTTGTTTTTTGTTTTGACAAGAATAACATTACAACCTTCCAAATATTAGCAAAATAGTCTGCAGTCATTTTTTCACATTATTATTAGTGTCTTATTAGTGTTTACTCAGCCAAAGATGCCTACTAAGCAGTGATACAGCAACGGGCTGCAATAATTTACCCACCAAAGGTAGTGCTTTAACAAAGACAGCTGTGGTTTTCACAGTCAGACAGACAGATATCTGTTCACCTTTGGTGCATCAGCCTGCTATCAATATGGCCAATTACAACATTCAGGGCTCTTCCATATAGATGATCACACATTCTGTGGTGGATCAGTTTGAGCAGTTCCTCAGTTTCATGTCTTTATACTGCACAGGCTCACCTGAGCATCAGGTTCATTAGCTGAAGCCCCTCTCCCCTCAGGAAGCGGTCTCGATTACTGGACAGCATGAGGCAGGAACACAGGGCATCAAAGAGGTTCTCCATCATCTCCTGCTCCTCGGCCGTGGACGGGTTGTGACGTTTAAACACCTGAAAGAGGGAAGCAGGACAAGAGAGAGCAGTGAAGTGAGGAGCATCCAGGCGAGTGTGTTCCTTTTCCTTTTGTTCCAGTGTTTGCTCCCTGCATCTCACCTGCCATCTTGTTGTTACATCGACCAGCAAACCAGCACACCCCACTTTACAGTAGATAGTACACAGATTTTCCAATCTACTACACTGCACACTGTGTTCAGATCTTGCTTATGTTTGCAATGTTTATTTGGAACATATGTTTCTTCCTTACCTTAGACTATTCAAATATCTCTGTAATTTAATTTAATTCAGTTTATTTGGAAACTGAATTGCATAGTATGTTGGCTGTTTTAGTGCATTTCACTACATGCTGCTTTTGAAAAGACAGTTCTTCAATGCAGCAACAGTTTGTGAAACTGTTCATTGGAATAATTTAAGTTGGGCAAAAGGAGTCAATTTTAAAAAAAATAAAGAGCAGGAATGGACCTAGTCTGATGCGATTAGACAGGTTTGTACTATGATTAATTAAGAGAACAGAAAGAGACAGGGTGGGAAAATGCTGGCAGTCTACAACAAAACTCTAAGCGATGACAGCTTTAGTAGCTCATCTGGTGGGTTACAAAGTATAGTTTTATTGTCCTATATTGGCTCTGTCCACTAAATATCACAAAATGCTCAGAGCCACATGGAAACTTGAGAGGAGTTTATGGATTAATTGAAAGGCTTAAAATTGGGTTAGATACTGACTTAAGGTTAAAATGGGTTTGGAGAGTTAGCCCTATGAGGCTCAAATGGACGGTAGGTTAAAATTATGTGTAGCTGTTGTACTAACTAAAAATAGAAAGCAAAAGCAAAATCTTACAGATAGTTGCTGTAGTAACACATCAATGCCATCCATCTCACCCAATAGTTCTCTGGTATCTGTGGAAGAGAGACGCAGAATGGCTAAGAGATAAAAATGGAAGAACAGGACAACAGGGAGATTAAATTGAGACTGTTTCAAAAAAGGGGGACAGAAAACAGTTGGTGGAAAAAAAGGTTTAAGTGGATGGATGAAGAAAAATAAAAAAGAGAAAGACAAAAGGCAGGGAGGAAAACACAGAGAAGTGCTACAGAGGCATAAAATGAGTATAAACACTGACGAATGCTCTGGCCACAAGGGACCTCCAGAGAGAAAATGAAGAAAAATGAGGGCACTGAAAAATGTATATCCTCACAAGTTATTCCATCTAGACCTGTGTGTTAAAATATTTTTAAGGTTGCACAACACAATTCTGCCTCTCAGGAGCTCCTAATGTCAAATGTCTTCATCTCAACAGCCAGACATCCTAATAATTAACACACAAACACTCAGAACACACATGCTCCCCACAGTACTTTAAGCTTTGCATTTCCTCCTTTCTGTAGACAGTGAGTGAAGTATTCGTAACTGAGGGCAGACTTTGATTTGAACAGTGTGGTGAATCTACAGGGTCTTAATTAGTAGGGATGAGATGCTCCTCTCTTTTGGAGCAGCGAGTGTTTTACATATAAACCAATCATAGTGGTGTTCCAAGTAAAAGTTGACAGTAGGAAGTCATAGTTACATTCAAATTAGCACATCAAAATAATTCCTACTGCTACTGCTAATAATTGCTACTTTCCTAACAGTAGTCTTGTGATTTGCCTTCAGGATGGTGACAGTATTATATGGAACATTATTTATGGCAACACATCTCCTTTGTGTTGCGAAAAATACGTTTTTATTGGATTTTATTTTGTATGTGAAGGGCAGCAGGGAGAGGATAAATGGAGGCAGCACCGCTGAAGATGAGGAGAATGAGACACAACTCCCACTGAATATCAATATGGCTTGTACCATTAATGAGAACCTGTCGAGGGGCCTGATAGTCCTGCAGCTACCTGAGGCTTTACAGGGCTCTGGTGAGAGAGGGAAAGGGCGGACAAGACAGCAACTAGACAAGGAGGGAGGAAGTGGATAAGTGGGTTTGGGGGATTGGAAGACAAGTAGGGGGAAGAAAACAGGGAAACATGAAAGGAAACGTAACATCAAAATGTGGTGGAGACCAACGAGAGAAAAGATGAAACAGGAAGAGCAGAGAAACTAGAGGGAGGAAAGGGCAGAGGAAGGGAGTGAAAGGGCAGAGGTCACACACACACAGAGAGATGAAGGGACACAAAAATGAAACCATGACAGGAGGAGAAGGAGAAGAAAAGACCAGCATGGTTGGAGAAGAGGAAAGAGAGAGAGAAGAAAGAAAATGTGGTGAGAGAAAGATCAGAGAGGAAATCAGGACAGTGTGTTGAAGCCATGGCGGTCTGTTGGAGGAACCCACAAACCATTTACTGACACACTTACTGTCATTGTTTTGCAGCAGAATGGCCAGGATTTCACTGCAGTACAGCTTGTTAGCATCAAACGGCATCTTTGCCTGCGAGGGGGAGGGAATGAGCGCAAACTCCAATTATCACTCATCTTGAGAAACTTTGCTCTCCAGGGTCTTTAAACGCCATGCGTCGCATGACAACATCTGCTTTTCTTTAACCATGAGTGGTGCTTGCACCGAATATATTATATATCATGGTGGTAACCATGCAAAAGCAATAAGCCTCATATCGTTTAACCTCTGGATCTACTGCTCTAATAGTGAACAGATTAAAGGTAGAGTCTGCAGGATTTTCTTAAAAAAACAAAACATATGCTGCGTCTCAATTCGAATACTTCCATGAGTCCATGGGTACACAATGTACTTACTTCTGTAGTGCGCAAATTTCAACAGTGTTGTCCGGAACTAACGATCGCAATGGTTGCCAATGTCTTTTTTTTTTTTTTTTGGACTGCTACTATAGCCCGTCAACACATCTACCTGGCTTATTTAAACCAATACAAATACCATATTCTTACCTTAATTCTCTTTAGCAGCCACTGCATGAGTCCCTGCTGGGCGGCCTCGGCACACAGGCCTGGTCTAAACTCTGCCATGTTTTCAATGATAGCTGGAGACGAAACAAGATATCAACAGTCAGACTTTTGCCTGAATTTACTCAAATTCATTCAGCAACATAAATTGAATCTGATATCTGGTAGAGATTAAACAATGATGCACCACTGAATCACTCGTGCAGATGATCAGAATCTACTCTCTTTCTCAATGTTATTATAAATTTCAGTGTTTCCACCCACTACCACTCTGGGTCAATATCAAACTCCTCAGTCAGTCACCTGTAAACATACACTGTAAAGATGCTCTGCACACACACTTTGATTGAAAAGAACAGTGAAATATGACATTCATCTTTTTATAGCAGACTCGTCTGGGTTCTGTCCTGGCGTCTTCTAATATTATCATTAGAAAGATGTCTCTGCCACATGATATCTCTATCAGAGCAGACTGCAGCAGAAGGTGACAGAGAGAGAGAGGGAGAGACTGTGGAGAGGCGATAAAAGGAGAGAGGAATGGGGGAACTAACAGGGAGAAGGGAAGGGAGGAGAAGCATAGGGGAGGAAAAAGGGGCGGGAGGACAAGGGATGCAAAGCTGAAGGAGCAAAGGTCCTGAGGAATGGGGGAAACCAAAAAACATTACAGGAGGATAAAAAGGGGTACAGGGAGTTGGGATGGAATAAAAAAAAACAAGAACAAAAGGGAAACATCTGCAGAGGGGGCTGCAGATGATAGAGAAACGTTACGAAAAAGAAACAGAAGAAAAGACGGAGAGGATGTGTGCTGAGGGAGGGATGGAGGGAGTGAGGGAGAGAGAACGAGAGGAAAGGCCTTTATCAGTGATTCAAACAGAGCAGACAGACAGCATCCTGGAGGACAGCAGGCTCAGAGCAGAGAGCAGCCAAGGCAGACAAAAGGCGTATTCAAGCTTGGAAAGCTCCCTTGATAACACACACACATACAAGCTTGAATAAAGGATGCACAAGTACCCCTCCCTCAATATAACCCACACTCATGCACAAAGCCAAACACACACACACACACACACACACACACCTAAACAGCCCTCCTGACACTCGGCCTCAATCTGGCAACAAAGGGAAAAAATCATCTCAGTAGACTCATTCAACACAAAAAGAGCTGAGAGGCAGAAAAGTTGGATTCATGTGAGGCTAAGAAACTATCTGCTGGCCCGTGACCTTGAGCCTAATGCTGTCAAATCTACGCAGCTCTCCATAACCTGCATGCTTCACTTTGAGGACGTCACCCCTTCAGATTAAAAAAAAAAAAAAACTATACGTGTTTCTTCTTTGCCAAAACATTTAAATGTGACATTGACAGCCTCTATTTGCTGACATGGAAAAACTTTAGGACACTTGGCAGCAGAGGGACACGCTGATAAAGCTTAAAGAATACAAATAAAGTTTGTCTTCGCCCTCTGTAATGTCAAACCCAGGTCCACCAGGACTTCCTGTCACCACACTGCCCAAAGCTCTGACTCGGGCTCATACACACCTTAAAGGCAACACCTCCCTCTGGAAGATCCTGTCATGTTTCAGAACCAAACAAGACAAGGTTGATCAGTTATTCTTGCTCTGAATATTCAAATGATATTTTTATCCAAGCCTGATTTCTTTTCTTTCTTTTTTTTTAAATCCTACTCAGTGTGGAGCCACAGAGATGTCTCTGCAGTGAAATTTGTCCCAGATTTCTCACAGATATTTGTCCCACATGTTTTGAATATGAATGAATGCACAAAGCTGTGCTGCCACTTTGACTCCCTCACAGTTCAGGTTTTGTTTCTGCTGCTGAGACACATGTATGGCCATTAAACTCACACGTCTGTCTCATTTATTGTGAGGTGGTATGACTCTGTGTCTCTCTAGTGTGCTGTTAAGTCTCGTAACCAACTTCCAACTCATGGTGATGGGTCGCAATGTGTTGGTATGGAGTTTTCCTATTGGTATAACAACACAATATCATTGTTGACAGAGTTGCTATTCAAAATGTTCCCTTTACAAATCAGCTTCTACACCAACAAAGCATAACCAGCTGATCAGCAATTTTTTGTGAGACCTACAACATTATAACGTGTGTTATCTTCTCTCAGAACTGAAACAATAAGCAGGTACAGCAACACACAGTGACACACAGCTGGTTTTCTTGTGACAAAGATTATATTTTGACCTTGTGTCTGTGGTGGATATGGTGCAGTCACTGTGGCCACATAGCTCTCAGTTTAGAGAAATGTATAGTTGGCTGTGTGGACTGATCAAAGCCCGAGACGCCTGACTTGTGTTTAGGACAGCCAGCTGTAGCAAATCTAAGAGACAGCTTTTTTCTAGACCAAACATCATCCACAAAAAACTAAATATGTTCTACATTCAAATTCAATCATAGAGTGAAGGGTTAAGCTAAGAAGAATATCTAGGACACTGAAGAGCAGGACAGCTGCAGTTTTTGTCATTGAAACAATTTCATATTTCGTTCCTGGCACCAGCTTCATTGGACAGTTTCCACAGTGGTCTGCGACTCTGGTCAAAACTACACAGTCCTTTTGGAAGGTATTTAGTGTGAGATGTGAATAAAGCTGGGTTTTCTCCTCTCGTCATTCCAGTTAATTTACAGATTTACATGAGTCTGCCTCTGGGTTGGAACTATCTCCCTGAGGCTTGATACTGTGGGTGGGATAACATGAATTTAAGTTTTGCAAGATATTGCTTTGTCAAACTGTCTGAGAAACCACTTCAAGCTGGCATATTAAATTTCAAGTTGTGCATTAAGCAGATTAGAGTAAACAAGCCTTGAAAAAATTACTGTGGCTCTGTTTCTGTACCATTTCAATCTCACTAACGACTCTTAAACATTTTAATTAATCCATGTACTCCATCTTCAGTCTGGCCAAAGGTTCTGATTGGTTGTGTAGGGCACAAATGGACAAATTAAACAAATATTTATCCATGACAAACAGCTGGAAATAAACTGTGTCGAGTTTATTACAGCTTTACTGCCTTTCAGTCAAGGAATATATTATGGAACTACACACACAGTGAATGGCAATGAGGTGTCTTGGGGAGTAAATTATTAATAAACACAACTTTGTTAATGTCGATGGTGTTTTGTCTCAGCATGACCACTAAGTGGGACATCACTATCAAAGCCCTGCTGTACATCACGTGTCCTCACCCAGTGTGTTGTAGATGCCGTCAGCCTCCTCTTTCACCTGCTCGTCCAGCCGCTCCATATTCTGCACCAGCAATGCCACCACCTGACCCTCCAACTGCAGACACAGAGACGAGAGAATTAATGATCCTGGTCCCCACAACCCTGTGTCTTTGCACCTTCAGCATTTATTTATTTATCTTAGTTTTGAGCACTGCCACAGCTTGCACCTTTAATCTACCCAGACAAACCACATACATACGTACTGTATATGTTGTGATATGTTTTAATCAGTATTTATAATATTGCAATATTATATTGCAATAAGATGATATAATTCCTTTTTTTTTCCTTATGTGACTGTGCTTAAGCATGAGATGAGCCACAGACCTGTACCCTAATGAGATCTCATTGTGTTGTTGGAGTGGAGGCTGAATGACTGCTGCCGACTAGCAGTCAGAGTTTTAAGTGCAACACAAAAGTGATCCACCGGGGTGAATATATGCATGTAAATTGTTAATAGAAAATACATACGTACAGTGCTTTTGAATGTCGATACAGTACAATACAAACTCACTTGGCAAAGAGCAGGAAAAAAGATGCAGAGTAGCATGGGAGTGACAGAGTGAGGGTTCACTTTTAAGCTTTGGCCTTGGCAGAAGAAACACGCTTCCTGTCTGAGCTCCTCTGTACATGTCCAAGTGTTATCAGTCAAGTTGCGATTGGAGACTCATAAACAAACAGCTTGCTGGGTGCTGACTGGCCAGATAAAAGTACAATTACTGATGAAAGGAGATGGACAGTCAACACAGATTTATGAATCACCAAAGACCGTTGTGGATCATTTTGATTCATCTTATCAAGGATACCACCTGGCCTTCTGGCAACAAGGACAGAGGAGCTGGAGGCAGTACAGCAAACAGGAGAGACAAATGGATTCAACCAACCTTCACTGGCCTGAAACTGTTTCACTTGGATGTTGCTGTAAAGACAGAGTGTGGTTTGTGGGTGCTCCACTGCATGGTAAATGAACTATGTTTATATAATGCCATTATACTAAGAGTTATGCAAATCCACCTGAGCTATTGTCTCATCTACTGTCACATCACAAGCCAATTCAAGCGCGCACGCACGCACACACGCTTTCCTGTCAAACACTAACCAGCCAATAAACAGAGACGCTTCACATCACATCACCTACGGACTGAACACAAAGATACACGTAGCTTCTGTGACATCACCCAGAGGTTTCTGAAGAGCCATCTATCCAGTGTCCACTGCCCCTACGTCTCAGGTAATCCGAAAACGGGCAAAGGGGAGGTAAAATGTGACACAGCCAAGCTTAACAAAAGATCACATAATCAATTTTTTCAGTGAAAACAAAATGCAGAAACAACAATTCCAACTGATATTGCAGATTGAAATATCTGTCAAAATAATCATAATATTATGTTTTTCCTTTTTTCAGGATTCAGGATTCAGGAGCGTGTGGGAGTATGTGGCCTGGCACAAAACTGGGCAACTTCAAGCCAACAGATCATTTGCTGAGGTGTCACAGAGAAGCTGCCGTGAAGCTACTTCTTTCCTCCCCTATAGGTATATCAGCACTTTATTGCAGTTTGACCTTTGTGTGCGTCGCTCCAAATGCCAGCAAACATAATGGGGCAGCAAAAATCATCACCGGCTCATGGACAAGCTAAGTGACAACAAAAAAGGAAGCGAAAGACAGACAGAGAGCCGGCTAACTCTGCAGAGAGAGAATGAGACAAAGCTGTAGACAATGTTAAACACACACAGCCACGCAGTGACAAAGAAAAGCTTTAGATAAATCCAAAGTAAAGACTGGGAGAGAAGATGCTATAATTATGTCGATGACATTACACATTAAAATGTAGTGTTTTTCTCCTCAAATAAGTTTTGACAGTTTTTAAATTTCAATCTAAAAAGTAATTTATTTGCAAGACCGATTACACTGGAGCACAGCCAAAAAGAATATATAAATGGTTGTATTAATTTTTGAATAAACAGAGGAAGAAATCATAAAGTGGTGTGGATATTTGTGCCTCATTTAAATTGCGGTATGTTTTGTTTTTATAATTTTATAACACCAGTAAAAAGAAATACCATAAGGTTTTCTTATTCATTTTAACTGTTCTACCAACAGAAAAATGATTACATAGCATTAATAGCAGTTAATACACAGGATCAAATGCAGACACAGGTTTGAAGTAGCATCATGTACTCTGACTGACAATTCCAGATGTATACATGTACTTCAGTCACCGGGAGCCGACTGAGGCCCTGTTGTGATTCCTTAACAGAGACAAACGAATCAATCATCAGCCTGATTTGGATGCCAGAGAACGAGAGACTTCTATTGACTTCACAAAGTGCTGCTTTGTCAATATCGTCAAAGGCTGACTTAAAATCCTGAACTCACCAGAGCGTCTATGAGAACCTCAGCACCCTCCTCACTCTCGTGGAGTGTGTCGATATCCGTCAGCTCCTGCAGCAGGTCCACCACTGCTATGGCAACATGTGGTTCAGGCTAAGGAAGATAAGCTGAGTTGCTGCAAAAATATGTTGTATGTTGTAACTTGGCCTCAATGTTGTCACATTTCAAGCCTTTTTATGTAATCACTTTGATTCAAAATATGTTTTGATGCATCATCTGCACACGTTTTGTTTGGCAATGTACAAATGCATGACTCTATTTTAATAATACACAGTTAAAAATACAGGGCTGGCATTATGCTATACTTCTCCTATTGTCAACAAATCCCATGAAAAATAAAACTCAACCTTTTTTTTTTGTCCATCTCTCAACACTTTCTGACCTCACATGGCTCTCAGTCTCCAGCGCAGTCATTTCAACTAACTTCACCATTTCGAAATAGGGCAAAAGTACAGTTTCATTTGAAGGATCAGTAACTTCCAAAAAATAAGTGGGGACTATTTTCAGCTGCACTTCAGGTGCACCTCTACAGGAGACTGACCAAAAAAAATAAACTACTTTGTGCAAGTTCAGGTAAGGTAATAAAGGAACATGTGCCCCTTGCGCAGTGGTGTGGCTCCCTGATGTGTTTCTGATGGAGCTCTATGGCACAGAGAAATAAGCAATATAAGGCTACAGACAAAATACCAGTGCTTGTTGCAAGGCTCAACCCTCTGTTAGTTTTCTGCTTTTCATGGGATTCGCTGTTGACAAAAAAGAAACATATATATGTATGTATATGTTTATGTATATCATATTATCAGATGCATCTGGCTGAGACCAACATTATATTCCACTGACAGGATGTTTGCATCAAAATTGATAAGTAGTCTGAGTCAAAAGGATATCAGTGTTTTCATGACTGAGGAGGCCGAGCAGTGAATGGACAGAATTGAGCTCCACCAGCAGGTGGTAGAGATCTGGCATCGTGGCAATCACATGCATTTCCTGGATTATGTCATTCAGATCCAGCTCTGACTCCATGAACCTGGTTTAAAAAAGGAAAAAGAAAAAGATATTTATAGTTGGCTTGACACTTTAACATTTTGTACTACCACTGTCCTGTACGTGCAGGGTATTGAGATATTGTATCAAGAACAGAGGAGCAACACAACTGATGATGTTTCCATCTATTTAATTGCACTTAAAGTTTTACAGTCTTGGTTTAAAGGAGAATTTCCATTTTTTGCAACCTTGACCTTATTTCTAGCATAAAACACATTCAAGTTACACCAAAATTGTATGAGTGAGTAAATGGAGTCCTTCGGACGCTATTTAGATCCATTCAAGATCCGTGTGTATACATATAATGGGAGTGATGGGGCATTGACAGTGCAGCATCTAAATAAGGCATTATCTGCCGTGAAACTCTTCATTTCACCAATATTTTGTTATGAATCTCCAGTACTATTCCCCTGTGAGCTCAGAGTGGTTCGGAGTTGCCTTGTTATTGTCATCAGGGGTTTCTTACAGGGGTTTTTTCTAACCTAACTACTTCCATGACATCACTGCCGTGCGCCACCGCAGCACGGCTCATTCACTCCATGCTCTGCCTGTGGAAGCTGAACTTCGTCCAACTAGTCATTTTGTTTAGACAATTTGGAAATATGCAAAAACAAACCATGGAGTGGTTTAGCAGTAGCAAATTCCGTTTAGCCGACTGTCGCAGAGCTTGGACTGAATGAGCCGTGCTGCGGTGGCACAGCAGTTACATCATTGAAGTAGTTAGGCAGTTAGGTATGAACGTATTTTATGCTAGCAATAAGGTCCAGGTTGCAAAAAATGGAACTTCTCCTTTAAGAAATGAAAAAAAAACTAACATTTTTTAATAAAGTCACACATCATTTTGGATATGGTTCAGTCTTTACTAAAATCCTCAAATTTAACAAAGACAGAGATACAAACTGGACGGTTATTAACAGACTTACTTCTCCGGATTGTCTGGAAACTTGATCCTCAGTTCCTGATTTTTGTATGATCTTTTCTCAAAGGTCAGGATCATTTTCTTCACTGAACTCTCATCCACTGGCTCTGCCTGTTTGATTAGCAGAAAGAGAGAGAAAAGGGAGGAACAGAGAAAAAAGGAAAATATTATAAACCGGTTATATAGGCTGCTGCTGCAAAAACAGGAAAAAGAAGGTTAAAGTAAAATGATGTTCACAAATCATGAGAATATTTATACATGTTTATCAACTTTTGTAAGATAAATCTATCTTTCAAAATACTTAAAAATGTAGCCATTAATGAATTTAAACAATATAGAAAAAATGTATCTAATGTTTAAAAATAAATAAACGCCACCAAAACCTAAAAAGTGAATATAAAATGCTGAATACAACATTAAAGAGTAGATTTAATCTCTATGTCTGACTGCATCTTCCATTTTTTCTTTTTGTCAAAAAATCGCATACTTCTTGCTGTTTTTTTTTTTTAAAATACAAACTGTCAATTTTTTTGTGAACATCACTTTACAAGCTCAAAATCTTTTTGACCCCATTTTGAATCCACACAGACTCAACCTCGTCATGTGAGCTGAGCCAGAAAAAGCCAGAAGCTTTTTCTACAACCAGAAGGAATCAGAGAGCGTTTCACAGGAAAAGGAACGCGTTTGACCTTCTGATGGCTTAAAAGCCCACTAAGTGTTGGAAAGATAATGACAGGTTAGGAAATTACTACTGTCTGACATTATGGAACGGAGCTGCACTTTCCTCTGAGTAGCTCTTGACACAGCAAATATTTGAAAAGGCTGCAGTGTGGGATAATAGGAACTGGATAATAGATGTGCAGTTTTCTAATACACTACACAATATGGCATAGCTGGTAATGACAATCAGGAAAAACCACACAGAAACTTTCCCCTTCTAAATCCACAGCCTTCACTGTGAAGCAGTGGTGTAGTCGTATTTCAACACGTCAGTCTCTCAGTCTTGAATTGAGAGCCACTTACTTACAGAGAATCAGGCCTAAAAAAAATCCATCCTGAATTTTCATGTATCAGTCTCTGGCACACACACAATCTGTGTATGTTCCAATCAAATACTTGAATATTTTTCACAACTTTCTGTTTTTCAACCTACACAACCTCAAAAATGCAGTAGTATTGTATTAATACAGGGGGCTTCCAAAGGTCCGAGACATTTTTGCACAATGGGCATGCGCACACCGGCAAAAGTGTTTAACAAATGCTGCACACAGACACACAAGACGACTTGAAAAAAAAAAGCCCACACTGTGAAGAATGCTATGAGATGTATGTGTAAAGGTTTCTCTGTATATCTTCAAGTGAGTAAGCTTTTGATTTCAACCAAACTAGCAGAGGCTTAAGCTGGATTTGTGCTCAACGTAAGGGGTTTACGAGAGTCTGGGGTCCTGATTTACACTTCTCCTGTTGATATCACTGCCGCAAAGCAGGTACATTACAGAGCCATATTGTGCTTAATTTTTATTCCCCACTAATTCCACTAGACTTTGAGTCACTTTTTGACTAAAGCAATAGTGGGAAGTTTTGTCCCGTAATTACTGGACATGAAACTGTTCAGTCCTGTAAGCATAAATTTTATTGGCTTCATCAGAGGTGTTACTGAAAAGGGAAGCTCAGGTTTTTGTTGTTTTCACTCTCAGCAATCTCTAAACTTTGAGAACTTAGTTGAAGAAAACACAGTCCAAGTTTACCAGTCAGAGTTCTTGTTGTCTATGAATGATATTTCCACTGCGCCTGTACAACTGAAGCTCTGTGTCTCTTATGTTTCAGACAAATATATGCCATATGTTATGTATGTAAGCACAACTCACAACAGAAACATGAAAGAAACAAAACTGCAATGTTGCAACACATCAAGTCACCTTCTTTGATGTATAGTCACTGCTCCACTTTTAATAAAACTCAGCTCATTTTAGGAGACACCCGAGACAGGACGTTATCACTACCTTGTCAATAAAATGAATCTCTTCTCACCATCACATAAGTATAACTATAGGGTGTACGGAAGTCATGTTTATGCTTGCAAGAGGCAGTGTTGGTGTGGACAGTGGGTATTAAATCTCTGCTCTTAATATACAACATTTAAATATGTAAAGCATTCTGAATTTGTGACATTTGGTCATGAATGACATCTAAATATCTTGTTCTCTGGGAGAGCAAAGTAAACATAATTCAGCGATGAAACAATAGTGATAACATCTGCACCGACATAACAAAACTTCAACAAAACTGACCAAATCCTGTACAAAAATGCACAGCTCCTCAAATTTCACACTCACTGAATTAATATTACACTTAAAAAAAAATAATGTAACAGCCCTATTATAACTCTCAAATAATTTTCCTTACCTCAGGTTCATCTTCATCCTGGTCCATCAGTTTGTCCAGGATCTTCTTCTTATCTCCAGTCAGCTCCTCAGTCTCCCTCATCTCAGCCCCACCTTCGTTTCCACCTCCTGCTGCAACTTCCCGGTATCTGGCCATTTCCCTGGCACCCAGGCCTTTCTGCTGTTTTCCTCCTCGGGTGTCCTCTTCTCCTCCCGCTGCTCCTCCATCATCCTGCCTGGGACGCTTTGCTCCCCTATCAGGCTGTAAGAGGAAAGGAGGTGATGAAATGTAATGACTTACACAGGAATTTGGTATGTCCAGAAATGACATTGGTGGAGTTGGTGTAACATTGTGTGAAAAGGTGAAAATATACAACCCACAGTTTTATGCATGAGAAACGACTGATTGAGAGATAAATGATTAAATGCATCATAAAAATTGCATATTTAAGTATCTACGTGTACTTGACTAGACAGATTATGGAAGACATGGAAAGCAGTGCAGCTCTAATGGATTATTTTCCTCATAGCAGTAGTTGTACCAATACAAACAGCTACTCCGGGACAATGACAACTTTTAATACAAGTTTCCACAAGCAGTTAAGAATAATGAAAAAAGGTCGGATTTTACTTAAATCAAATGTTATTTTGAGGGTTGTTCATGTGTCTAATTTGCAAATGAATACTCATGATTAGTAAAATGTATTTACGATACAATATAAAGTATCTTGAAAACTGAACCTAACTCGATCAATTAGGATAATTTTAAGTGGACGCTGGTGTAGAAGACATGAGATGTAACCGAACTGTCTTGAAGTCGGTGTACAAATGCAATGCACACACGTGTTTGTAGTCCAAGTACGTTTATGAAACTAGTTTAGACAGTAACAGTTAGCATGTGTGCAGAAGTTAACGTCGCAACCCGCCTCTTAATTCACTGCACGTTCAGCTAGCATGCTACATGCTAACGTCACTGTAAACAAGGGTTACGGTTAAGTTATTGTTCTCCCGTGCAGGTGCTACATTATACACTCGGGGTAAATCAGTGGACGCATATGGACACGACAGAATAAATAATGGGACTGAGCTAAAGCCTCCCTGCTAACGTCCAGAAGTAGCCGCTAGCAGTGCTACTGCATGCAATTCAATGAATGAGATGATTTGAGGTTAGCTAAACTAAGTTCACAAACACTGACGAACAGAATTAAATATCTACCTGGTAGCTCAGGAGCTCTCCAACATCCATCTGTCCGACTTAGATGCTTCAACAAGGTCACCGTTTTGTTCAGCTTTAGGTTTATTGTAAGGTATAAAACACGAGCTACCGGTTATCTAGTCGGCTAACAACAAGCTTCACATACATGCCTGCCGTAAAACGGTTGAGTCGGTCGATGGTCGTAGCAACATACTGTCGTAAATTTTGTTACCCTGGTTACCTATGAACAACAGCAATGGATGTATGACTTAAACAGGCATACAACATATACATTTGATTAAGCGAATGGCGAAGCACAAATTCTCACAGAGAGCTCTGCACACATTTATAAGGATTCCCAGTATTATGACACACGTATTAATATACTGACTTGTGTGAGGTTATTGAGGTCACCATTTGCTGAGATACTGTAATTATACAGCTAGTGCCTATGTTATTCTGTCTGCTGCCTCTAAAATACAATTACTATATTGTCAATCAGCCTCTATTGAAACTCAGCGGTGGATGTCATTCGTAATCAGTAAGACTTTGCAGATTTTATATACAGAGTGATGGGTAAAACATGATATGGCATTTCAAAAGTACCTGAAAATATATAGTTTAAATGAGCTGAAGTTCAGTAATTTTGCAGAATGAGAACTTCTAAGATAAGTCAGTTTTGGTGATTGTACTTATTAGTGTACTTTGAATACTTTACAATTACACACGTTACACACACTGTTCTTTACACCTTACTAATGGCCTACTTTACTGGCAATACCTTTTGACAAAAAATATGTTTGTCCCTAAATAAAATCATATAGGTTGACCCACCAATCCTGTAATAAACCGCCTCAGTGATACAAGTAAAATTAGACAGGACTGTTTCCTCATCAGACCTTAAATCCTGGTCTTAAGGGCTCATTTTTTTCAGCATTCATAGCAGCAGAGCTGGATATGCCAAGCAGGCTTATTGTTCCAGACAGGCAGAAAATCACCTTTTCAATGAGCGTCACGGGGAAATGTATGACTGGTGCATGGTGTACAAGCCTCCATTGCCACTCCAGTTTCTGTCCAGTGATCTGTGACAGTAGAGCAATAGAAAAAACATTTAAAAGGAAGGCCACTGCCAAGCAGCTAAGCCTGACATCCAAGCAAACACGAGAGAGAGCACACTTGATCAAAGGAAAGAGAGAAACAGGGTGACAGAGAATAAAAGGGAGCAAGATGGGTGAAAAGAGAAATTTATATGGAAATCCCAAGGCTGGAGACAGCATGACAGTTGTAGATGAATACAAAGCCTTGATTGGGCAAATTAGAGAGAACTCTTTTTTATGAGGTGACAACTGAATTTGAGTTAAGAATAAACAGACAAATTTCAATTTTCAAATTTCACAAGTACTGTACTTATGGCTGTGCATATTTAATGAGGTAAATTAGGTCAGATCAGGCCACTACTTCAAAGGTCATATGTTGATACTTAAAAATCAGTCTCAAAGGTGAGTTATCACACAATGATGATAGGCAGGTGTGGGGCACTACCAGACAAATTTGGGGAAAGGGGAAAAGAATGGGGAGATAGAGATGTTTAAACCGAATGAAAAAATACTATATATTGCTAACATATTGCATTGTAACCTGTCAAATTTCCTGTATTTTCATATATCCAGAGGTTTTGTATGTGTGATAATAAATATCCTCTTATAGTTAATATATGGCAACATCACTCATTAAGTTAGTTACTGAAACACCGTGGGCCCTTGAGAAATGCAATTTCTGTATGTGTTACACATATTGTAGAATTGACAATAAAGCTACTTTTAAACTTGAACCATAAGGACATACAGGAAATATATTATTAGGTAAGTGTGACTCATACAGCAGCTGCTATGCACAACTCTAATACTACTCTAGAACTGTAATACAGAAAAAATTAGTAAACAGTGATTGGACGTTTTAGGTTAAACCCACAGATACACAATGATATAATACTCAACCGGAGCCAATTAAAACTCAACCAGATCCACAAGATACTGTATGCGACAAACAGCTGGGCAGTCAAAATTTGTGGTATATTTTATATAAACATGTCAAATACAGTTAATTAGCATCGTCAACGAGCTCTGAATCTCCTCCTCTCCTGCAGCTTCTGTGAAGCCTTCATTATTATTACAAATCCTTTTGGTTCTACACAATGATTAAGGCATTCCACAATCCCTGAAGGAGTGAAAAGCTTTTCATACACAACTGTCTGCTTAATGACATCCCCTCATCATTTCCCTGCAGAATTATTCTGGGGCGACGCTGTCGGATCATTTCCACGGAATCATACCCCATTTCCTTTGAAACAGAACAATACAATTTCACACAAGCTGTGAAGGCTGATTGCATTAAATCACATGAGGTCAGTGTGATTGTATCATGCTGCGGAGGCTCACATAAATGTGCTCAAAATTCAGAATGGCAATGCTGTTATTAAAAGAGAGAGCGGGAGAGATGATGAGGACTGATTGTTCTTGTCATTTCCCTCCTTCCCTAAGTCAAGTGGTGCTCTTAGATAAGATTTGAGTTCTGCATGACATCACCCTTCAATCTTTCAAGGCACCCACCTACACACTAATCAATAAAGTTTCTACATTTCTTAAAATTAGCATGATGTAAAATGGTACTTCTTATGAACTAGACTTTAGTCCAAAGGTGGATGTCACACTGAAAAGTTGTTATAATATGGATATATACTGTAAAACACTGCCATATACTTTTTTCATTCTGTTTATGACGTGCTTTCATTTTGTATTAGTCTTAATACTTTAGCTAGGCCTTGGGAAATTATTATTTTCTTTAACCTTCACACTCTTATATTATTCATCAGTGAGTTTACACTCATCACAGTTTTGTTTCTCATGACACGAGTTAATTTATATGTCATGAAGCAGTAAACCAGGAGAGACAGTCGAAGGCCTTCAGGGTGTAAAGAATGTTTCAGAAGTGTGGAGCATGAAAATTATCAGTGATTTACAGTGACGGAGGTGAAACAGCACAAACCTGAGCTTAGATTAAAACATTCTACATGAATAGTGACTGCTTTATAGTTTCTGTAGTGTCCAATTTGTATATGTCCAGACTAACCAATCAGATATGAATATATTTAAAACATAATGTGGCATGTTTGAGTGGTCAAAGCAGCAGCTTCATACTTCAGCAGCAACATCATCATTGCTGCAGCTTAGAGCGGTCCTAGTTTTTCACTGACCCTCCAAAGCTATTCCTGCTTTTCCTGCAATTTAAATGGTAACAACCACTTATTAGCATGCACATTTGCATACTGTACACTGTATCAAAAATTACATTTTTGCATTGTGTTAGGCAATGCAGCTGGAAAAAGCATAAGCCCATTCTATATAAAAATGCTTTCAAGAAAGCCAGCACATCGAATAGCTTTCTTCTCCACTGCCTGGCACACAAACATGACACAGACAGAAGCTGGAGCCTGCTGCCTGGTCTGGTGCACCATGGTAGAGAGACAATGAAAAACAAGAGAAAGAGAGGGAGAGGGGAGATGGCAAGTTGCAGGACACACACCAGACCTTAGAGATAAATGTATGTAGGAACAATGTTGGAGGAAGGGGGGTTAGAGGAGGTAGAGAGTGGCATTCAGAGATAGAGGAGGGGAGAGAGAATTAATTTTATCTCCATTATGAATATGATGGCTGTGGTGGTGGCCTCGTGGACCAGGGGTGTAGCTAATTGCAGCAGCCTGTGCACGCGCACGCACACACACGCACACACACACACACACTGTTCTGGGATGAAAATGCCCCCAAAACAGAGTTCAGAACAAGATGTGATACAAAAATTCTCCAAAGAAACTGATACTGGTGCAAGTGTTTTAGGTGGATTAGCAGCTCCTTGAAGGCATGGAAATTAATTGAATTAATTAATCTCCTCACCCCCTGTGAATAGCAAGTGGAAACCCATTTTAAAGTCACAGAGACACCAAATACAAAAAGCCACTGTTTCAAAACAATCTTTACAATTTTAATATAACTGAATACTTCATAAATTAATAAACTATAAATAAGGTCAATTGTTGTATGTTTTAGTGCCAATATGTTACCTGATACCAGAAACTCCTTAATTTCTGAAAAGGGACATTTTTGTCCCCTTGTAAAATTACCTTAAAATATCATATGTTAACATTTTTTTCCAAGACCTTTCATCATTTTACCTCAAAAACACCCAAACTATTTCTCACTCTAACAACCTCATAATATCACTGGGGTCACAAAGGTGACTGAGTGACTTTCAACTTTCACTAGAGACGTGTGTGTGTGTGTGTGTGTGTGTGTGTGTGTGTGTGTCTAATGTCTAATGTTCTATTCATTATAATGAATGTCTATGGGAGCTGTTTCTGTAATCTGCCATAACAGAAAAACAAAAAAACATAATGAAAATATTGTCACTTAAATGTTAAAATTTGCTCTTAAGGGGTTCATATTGGCATCTAAAGGGTTACATTTTTGAAAATAATTGAATACTTGGTGGGCTATGATCAAAACTGAAGTGGAATAAAAGATTTATGAAACAAAAAGTGGGAAAAAAAATGTTAACATATGATATTTTAAGGTCGTTTTACAAGGAGACAAAAATGTCCAGGAGTTTTTTTGCTACACAATGAAAAATTGTGTAGTATAGGATTTGTATTTAAAATTCGAAAAACAGTCAAAAAATGCACAACTGGACCAAATATGATGAGGAACAGCATATCCGGTGTGAAATTACAGGACAAAGTGCATAGGGTTAAGATGTAAACAGTCATACTGACAGATGCATTCACTGGAACCTTACGTAAAGTATTAATTGTTTGTGTCAGAGGAACCTCAGCCACACACTAACTTGAATCAACAAATATGTAATGAGAATAACACACAGATCCAGTTGTGTGGGTGTAGTGGTTGGCATGTGCTCTCTTTCTGCCTCTCTCTCTGTCTGACATTGGTAGCTGTGAAAGTTGTCAATATGTACGCTGCATGAATAGACTAGAGTTGTAGCTCATTGAGATGTTGCAGGGGAACATGGTGGAGTGGCTGTAATGCATTTTACAACGCTGAATTTACTATGATTTGAAATATGGCACCATAAAAACAACTTGTTGAGCTTTTATAATGTGCTGGGTCTGATGTGACTGTGCAGAGCCGACTGTACGGCTGTAGTCTGCTCCCAGTCAGACGAATAATGGCAACAGAGAAAGAGACTCAAGGGTTGTGCCAATGCTTGTGGCCAGGTTCTGTGTCTGAGACCAGCTGCATAAAAAGAGACACATTTTTACTTTTACTCTTTGTCACACACAAACATCTTTTCCAGACCCCCACATTTACTTATAACTACTCTCAAGGACTAAATTCAAGAAGAAATTCAAGTGATGCTCTAAAATCAAAATGTTTCATTATTGCACATTTTGAATGAATTATTCACAACACTGAAGAAATCCCTTCGGATTAATCCCTCCAATCTCTCTCCAAGATGACCAAGATGGCGAAATGAATTGAATTTGGTGAATAATCCAGGCTTTTGCTAAAATTTTACTGAGGTCACTGAGGAAAAAAACTTTGAAAGAAGCTGTTGTGTTTGGTCTGTCAATCACTTTGGAATCAATGACAGTGTTGAAACCTGAAACCTTGAATGTTGGTAGTGGGGCAACCCTTGTGTTTATTTGTCAATCACACATAGAGTGCTACAGTGGAGGTGTATTTTGGATGGGTTTTGGATTATTGCAGAAAACTGGTTTAGCTCTGACCACTTGAGCCTTTCCACTACAACTTATTTTGCAAAAGTGAGGGTTGAAACAAATCAAGGCTGTAGGTGGACTGGTGAGTTGATCTAGAAATAAGAGCAGTGAAATGGCCTTCATGATGACAGACTGGAACTGTTTCCAGGTCAAGAGCAGAGGAATCATCAGTGAGAGGACTTGTACCCACCTGTACCCAGTAACTAGGACCAAATCGACCAATCGACTTTTTTATAAAACACCTTTCATGGAAGTCATGCTGCAATTTCTGCTTGACATGCTTAATTGTGCAATGACATGAAAACAAATTATGAATAAATAAAAGGGTTAACAAACAATAGCATCAAAATGATGATATAAATATGAGCAAAAGCACCAAAAGAGTGACAACAATATGCATTTTTGAAATAAAAAAGGTAAAGGATTGAGGATTGATTGCAACAACAAAATAGTGGCATGGTGGTTTGTTGCTCTGTCTCAACAGCAAGATTCTGGGTTTGATGCCTGGGCCTTGTGCCTTTCTAACCAAATAAATCCTAACGCTGGCTTAACTAGACAATACATATCCTGACCCTAACAAACTGTTATCCCAGTTTAATTGTGCACTTTGTAGAAATCAGGTGAACAAATGGGAAGTGAGACCCAACCTCTGTCTGTTTAATATGAATTAATAGACTTCTGGCTTGGGGTAATGGGAACAGATGTGAGAGGTCAGCATGTGCACTGAGTGAAACAGCTGGTAGGTTGATGGTAAGAAATGAGCTGAAGCCACCCAGAGGAAAAATACAATGTTTGAGTTTTTCTAATCCACCTAGAACATATAAGTACAACAGGGATAAGAACTTGGACCAGACAGACTGAAGTTTGTGGCCCCAGAACGATCCAGCAGCAGATGTGCCTATCAGTCCACCTCTGCCTCCACTGGTACTTAAAACCATCAGTCAGTATGCAGCATCAGCATTTGGTCACATGCTCTACAACTTATCAGCTTTACTACTATCACTGCACCAGCATGTGGAAATGTACCACCCTGAGCAGTGTGAGCAGGATGTCATCTTCCTCCACGGAAACACTCAAGCGACCTAAATGCAGTGGGTAATGTAAAACAACTCTACATCCTCACAAAGCAACTACAGAAAAATAAAACAAATCAAACTGCCAACAGGTGGCTTGTGTTGTGAAACACATGTCAAAAATGGATACCTGTGGGTGAACAACAAGCAAGGAAAAGATGTTTACTGTAAGGTTTGAAGGACGTTAAGGACACAATCTGCATGTAGGCAAGGGGAAGAGAAATCCAATTTCACTGTGTATACTGCAGTCGCATTTTAATGTCAGGCATAAATGTACTCCAGCTGAATCATATCCAGAAGCAAAGTGGATGTGAGATGAATGTTAAAGGGGCTATAAGTAAAACTATTACTGCACCCAGCACAGCCACTGTACTGTATCTGCAGGGCTTTGATAAAGGCCTCAGCTGTAATTAACAAGCTTATTTGTGGCTTTTGTGGAAATCTGACAATTTCACCTTCTTGTTTTTTTCTTTTTTACGGTCCACTGTTGTCAAGGTGACAGGAAAAAGAGTTGAAACTGTGTCCAACTGATGATAGACATCATTTAAGGTCAAATGTTATCATGTTATAATGTCATAATGCCCTTTAACTCCAGGTGTAAGGAGAGTGGATGTCTGTCTGTACATCAGCCTGACAGTCTGTCTGTCTGTGTAATCCTACCTACGCCTCTGCAGCGGTGAGCCACAGGCAATTGGCCTCTCTCTGTATGAGTCTGATCCCCACCGCCTGTGAAGTCAAATGTTGACAGAGAATCACAAACCACATCAGAATACTAAAGAGGCCAGAGAGTGGCTTTATGAGAAAGAGAGAGAGGGATAAAGAGAGAACAGAACGTATGTGTGTGTGTGTGTGTGTGTGTGTGTGTGTGTGTGTGTGTGTGTGTGTGTGTGTGTGTGTGCGCTCTGTGAGGTGTAACTGAGCTGATTAGAATAAACACAGTTTAATACTATCAGCTCCATCAGGTCAACAACCACACACACACACGCACACACCTTCCTCATCATCATGTTTCCACATCTAACCGGATTGTACAACCTCTTCTTCTTCTTCTGTGGTGTGTCTGTTTCACCTCCTCTCTCCTCCTCTGCTGTAGGAGGTGCTGTTGAAGAGAGCAGCTGACCTGGTGGAGGCGCTCTACGGGATGCCTCATAACAACCAGGTAACACTCACCTGCCCACACACTGAGGGGGTCAGCTTCCTTCTTCTTCCTGGTCCTGGCTCAGGTATCACTTTGTTAATGAGCAGCAGTACCTTCACTGGCCACCAGGTGAAGGTCTGACCTGGGTCCTTGAGGACAAAGACAGAAGCTGAACCCGATCAAATCTGAGGCAGAGTTTAAAAACTTTGACTTTTTGTTTGTGTGGAGACGTGAAGGTGTTTTTATTTTCCTGTTAAAAATGAAAAAAGGTAAAATTTCCCATGATGCTCAGTGAGCAGGACGAAGCTCCTGCAGGTTTATGAGTCAGAACCTCCTGAAACACTGATGGAGGAGGGGAGCTTTATATTCCTCCATCCTCCTGACTCCCTCTCCGACACGCTTCTCAACCCGCCAGTTAATCGCCCCAAACACACACACACACACACACACACACACACAGGTCTAGTGAAATGAAAGAGTAACCTTGAACAGAGAACAGAGGTTGTAAACGAATGTAAATCCAACTGTAGTTACAATAATAACCCGTGTGTGTGTGTGTGTGTAAGGTCTCATGTTGTCTTCATGTCTGTGTGTATGTGGCTCAACATGAAACATTGTGGAGAGCTCCCCCTACAGGCCGACGCTCAGTAGCTTGAGCTTTATTGAACCTTTATTTGAATCAATAAACCAGAGAGTAAAAGATCAACAGAGACAGTAAAACCAGTGAGGAGGAGGCACAGGTGACCTCAGGTGACCTCAGGTGACCTCAGGTGACCTCAGGTGATACAGGTGACCTCGGGAAACACAGGTGACCTCAGGTGATCACGTGATGTGTTTGTGACATTTTCCTGCAGGAGATCATCCTGAAGCGTGCGGCTGATATTGCTGAGGCTCTCTACAGCGTTCCCAGGAACCATAACCAGATCCCGTCGCTAGGCAACACTGCCTCCCATGGCATGATGGGAGTTAATTCATTCAGCGGACAGCTGGCTGTCAATGTCTCAGAGACAACGCAAGGTACAAGTCACATGAAGTTTCTGAGTCTACGAGTCCTTCTCATGTCCTTAAAGTCCCTGGGTCCTGAAAGTCTTTGGTTCTTAAAGTCTTCAGGTCCCTAAAGTCTTCAGGTCCCTAAAGTCTTCAGGTCCTAAAAGTCTTCAGGTCCTAAAAGTCTTCAGGTCCTTAAAGTCTTCAGGTCCTTAAAGTCTTCAGGTCCTAAAAGTCTTCAGGTCCTTAAAGTCTTCAGGTCCTAAAAGTCTTCAGGTCCTTAAAGTCTTCAGGTCCTTAAAGTCTTCAGGTCCTTAAAGTCCTCAGGTCCTGAAAGTCTTCAGGTCCTTAAAGTCTTCAGGTCCTAAAAGTCTTCAGGTCCTAAAAGTCTTCAGGTCCTAAAAGTCTTCAGGTCCTTAAAGTCTTCAGGTCCTTAAAGTCTTCAGGTCCTAAAAGTCTTCAGGTCCTTAAAGTCTTCAGGTCCTAAAAGTCTTCAGGTCCTTAAAGTCTTCAGGTCCTTAAAGTCTTCAGGTCCTAAAAGTCTTCAGGTCCTAAAAGTCCTCAGGTCCTTAAAGTCTTCAGGTCCTTAAAGTCTTCAGATAGACCTTTGGGTCCCATTAATCCTCTTCCTCGTCCTCTTCCAGTTGGGTACAGTCGTAACACCAGCAGTGTGTCGCCGCGGGGATACGTCCCAAGCTCCACACCCCAACAGAGTAACTATGGCAACACAGTAAGCAACAGCATGAACGGCTACGGCAACGCTGGCATGCCCAACCTGGGAGTGGCGACATCACCAGGTTTCCTCAACGGGTCGTCTGCCAACTCTCCCTACGGCAGTAAGTATCAAGGTGAATACTACTGTTAATACTACTGTTCATACTACTGTTAATACTACTGTTCATACTACTGTTAATACTACTGTTAATACTACTGTTCATACTACTGTTAATACTACTGTTCATACTACTGTTAATACTACTGTTAATACTACTGTTCATACTACTACTGCAAGCACTGTGTGTTCTGAACTGGTTTCTGAGCTGGTTTCTGAGCTGGTTTCTGAACTGGTTTCTCTGTGCTGCAGTCGTTCCGTCCAGTCCGACCATGGCCGTGTCCAACTGTAACTCCTCCCACGGCGTCTTCTCCTTCTCTGCTGCCGTCAAACAGAAGAGCGCCTTCGCTCCCGTAGTACGACCTCCAGCTTCACCTCCTCCTCCTCCAAACTGCTCAGCCAACAACGCCAATGGACTGCAAGGTACACACACACACACACACACACACACACAGACACACACCTTATTATTATCACCACTTTTACTATTGTTATTATTGTTATTATTAGTTGTTGTGGCAGCTGATCGAAGCAACAGAAAACAGCTGACAAATGATTGTCAGTTTGTTTCTGCTGCTGTTTTTCATCAGCTCTGCTTCGTGCACACATACACACACACACACACACACACACACACACACACACACACACACACACACACACACACACACACCTCACTCTGTGGCCTTTCTGCCTCAGTGAAGGCAGAGAGCAACATGAATATTTAACACTCAACAAACCTCTCTGTCAGAAACACTGACATCACACACACCAGCCCCACCAGAGTGTGTGTGTGTGTGTCCAGTGTGTGTGTGTGTGTGTGTGTGTGTGTGTGTGTGTGTCCAGCAGGTTTAATCAGAGAAGGCCTTGTCCAGGATAAATTTGTGGCCCCCAGCCTCCTAATTCATCCTCGGCCTCCTGGCCTTGGGCCACTAATGAAACCCACCAAGGTTAACC